>JBBPBX010005069.1:0-24557 GCA_038048925.1 Garcialebias charrua
GAGAAGGCGTCCCTGCCAAAAAAGTTAAGACTTCGTGTAAATATCTTGAAAAATGGGACAGCGAATTTACTTTCCTAAAGAAGAGTAGGGTGGGGCACAATTACGCGTTTTTTAAGATTTGTAACTGCGACTTTAGTGTCTCTCATGGGGGAAGGAACGATGTCCGTCAGCATGAAAAATCCGTCAAGCACAAAGGTAGGCCTATCAGATTGTGATCACATAACTGGTTTGAAAGAGGCTGATAGGTAGTTATTTTAGATTTCTTGTAAACCTGTCTTAAAATGTAAGGGGTCCTGGACTTTGGTTGGGCTAGTGCAGGGGTCTGCAACCTGCGGCTCTGGAGCCACATGCGGCTCTTTGGTCCCTCAGCAGTGGCTCTTCCAAGCTTTGATCAAAACTAACTTTAAACTGAATTTTATTTGTTCTTATAACAACAAAAAGGGCTAGTTTTAGCAGTTTTTCCTGTCATTTCCTTTGCAAATGTGTGAATACTAGAACTAATAGAAGGAGTAAAACATAAGTTAACTTTATTTATTCGAAGTAGGATATTTAATTTTTCCACAATTAAAATAATTTACCTAGACCTGCATAGTTCATTATTTTATTTTTTAATTGGGAAAGATCACATTATTTTTCCTTCTTTATGATAATCTGGTCTTTTTTAGTCTTAAAATGTAAAAATATCAACAAATCGTTAGATATTTTCAGCTTTACAATGGCCAGAAAACTACAGGTCAGAAAATTGTCCTCTAACAAACTTAAAGTGGTCTGTGGGCCACCAGTTGAGAATCCCAGTTGTAGCAGGTATTGTGGCTCAGAAAACTACAGGTCAGAAAATTGTCCTCTAACAAACTTAAAGTGGTCTGTGGGCCACCAGTTGAGAATCCCAGTTGTAGCAGGTATTGTGGCTCTGGAAACATTTAATTTAGTGAACAAAGGGGCAGAAATGGCTCTTTTGATCATAAAGGTTGCAGATCCCTGGGCTAGTGGGATGGCTCGGTGTACCCGGCAGAAAATTTCCCTTATTTTTAAATCCAAAACTTGACAGGTATGCTGCTCTCAGGGATTCAGCCCAACTCTGGACCCTCCACTAACTATAGTACACCAAATTACTTTAAAAACATGTCAGGTCTTCATTTCCTACATGTAAACGCTCGTAGCCTTCTAATAAAAACGATGCCGTGAAAATTCTGGTCAGTTCTTCTGGGGCAGATGTAATCTTTATCTCTGAAACTTGGCTCAACAAATCTGTACTGAATGATGATCTGGTAATCAATGGATATAATATATATGACTGTGATCATCAAGAAAGGGGAGGTGGAGTCGCTATTTACATCAAAGATTCTCTGGTTTCTAGTCTTGTATCTGCTAAAACAATCCCAAACCAGTTTGAGGCCTTAGCTGTAAAAATCATGTTGAATGGAGGTCAGATCTTGTCTGTAGTGGGTTGTTATCGTCCCCCCTCAGCAACACCTGAGGCTCTGTCCTCCCTGACAGGATTCCTAGGAAATTTAAAATTCAAAGAGATTTTTTTGTTAGGAGATTTCAACATTGACTGGGATAAGTCGACCCCTTCTAAGATAAATTCAAGAAATGTTGCCTTTCACTCAATCTAACCCAACGTATTGACTCTCCCACTATACCAAACAAAAACTGTTGTGAAAAATTTCTAACAAATACGCCTCACAAATTCCATGGTACAGGTGTATTCGCTGACATTTTGAGTGATCATTGTGTAATAGCGGCTCTCACAGATATTAAACTTCCACCTTCTAAGTCCGGATTAATTAAAAAAAGGGATTTGAAACGTTTTTGTGAACAGTCATTCCTCTGGGATCTATCTCACTTTGACAGGCAGCGTATTCTATTAACCAACGACGTGAACATCAGCAGGGTCCTGGAGGGTGCGTGGGAGTTTGCCCAACTAGTTTACATGTGCTTTGTGGACTTGGAGAAGGCATTCGACCGCGTCCCTCGGGAGGTTCTGTGGGGGGTACTCCGGGAGTATGGGGTACCAGGCCCTTTGATACGGGTTGTTAGGTCCCTGTACGACTGGTGTCAGAACTTGGTCCGCGTTGCCGTAGAAAGTCAGGCTCGTTTACAGTGAGAGTTGGACTCCGCCAAGGTTGCCCTTTGTCACCGATTCTGTTCATAACTTTTATGGACAGAATTTCTAGGCGCAGCCAAGATGTTGAGGGGATCTGTTTTGGTGGCCTTAGAATCACTTCTCTGTTTTTTGCAGCTGATGTGGTCCTATTGGCTTCATCAGGTCGTTATCTACAGCTTTCACTGGAGCGGTTTGCAGCCGAGTGTGATGTGGCCAGGATGAGGATCAGTTCCTCCAAATCCGAGGCCATGGTCTTGAGCCAGAAAAGGGTAGAATGCCCTCTCTGGGTCGAGGAGGAGGTCCTACCCCAAGTGGAGGAGTTCAAGTATCTCTGGGATTTGTTCACGAATGAGGGAAAACTGGAGCGTGAGATCGATAGGCGGATAGGTGCAGCATCCGCAGTGAAGCGGGCGTTGTACCGGTCTGTCGTGGTGAAGAGAGAGCTGAGTCGAAAGGCAAAGCTCTCAATTTACCGATCGATCTAAGTTCACACCCGCATCTATAGTCATGAGCTTTGGGTTGTGACCGAAAGAACGAGATCTCGGATACAAGCGGCTGAAATTAGTTTTCTCCTCAGGATGTCTGGACTCTCCCTTACAGATAGGGTGAGAAGCTCGGTCATCCGGGAGGGACTCAGAGTAGAGCCGTTGCTTCTCCACATCGAGAGGAGCCAGTTGAGGTGGCTCAGGCATCTGGTTAGGATGCCTCCTGGATACCTCCCTGGTGAGGGGTTCCGGGCACGTCCCACCGGGAGGAGACCCAGAGGAAGACCCAGGACACGCTGGAGGTACTATGTTTCTCGGCTGGCCTGGGAACGCCTTAGTCAAGTCAAAGTCAAAGTCAACTTTATTGTCAGAACTACAACTTATGGACAGAATTTCTAGGTGCAGCCAAGATGTTGAGGGGATCTGTTTTGGTGGCCTTAGAATCACTTCTCTGTTTTTTGCAGCTGATGAAAGAACGAGATCTCAGGACATACACAGGATTGAAATTGCGTTTCTCTCAGTCCCTAGGTGCAACAGTAACCATTTAAACACTAAAACACTGAAACATTTAATAAACATAAGTAACATAACATAGTGTAACATTGTCCTGAGTTTTTGCATAGTAGTATAAAAGTATGAAAATTTACACCAACACTAAAACTAAAACACTAAACATTTAATGAACATAAGCATAAGATTAAATAATAAAAGTGTAATACTGTCCTGAGTTTTTGCATAGTAGTATAAAAAACTATAAAAAGTATATCTATAAAATAAACGGAAGGTTCTAGCATTGACATTTGCAAAGAGTGGCAAAGCAGCATATGAGTTAATGTATACAGTATATGTATGAGGTAGTAGTTGATGTTGGTATAACATTAGGATTAGTAACATTAGTAACATAACATTAGTATTAGGATTCCCCCGGAGGAGCTGCTCCAAGTGGCTGGGGAGAGGGAAGTCTGGGCCTCCTTACTTAGGTTGCTACCCAAGCGACCCGACCCCAGGTAAGCGGAAGACAATGGATAGATTATCATTATTATTGAAACCAGCCACTAGGGAGCACAAGCCAGTGTATCTCTTATGCTGGTTCCAAGCCCGGGTAAATTGTGAGGGTTGTGTCAGGAATGGTATACGATGTAAAACACTTGTGCCAAAACCATAATGCTAGTTCATCAAAGTGAAACCATACCGGATCGGCTGAGGCCCGGGTTAACAACGACCGCCACCGGTGCTGTTGACAAACAGGGTGTCGGCGGAAATTGTGCTACTGTTAGTCGAAGACCCCGAGGAGGGAAACGTGTCAGGAGATAGAAGGAGAGGAGGAAAGTGAAGAATGTAGGACTGAGGGTTGCAACTCTAAATGTGGGGACAATGACAGGCAAAGGTAGAGAGCTGGCTGACATGATGCAGAGAAGAAAGGTAGATGTTTTATGTGTCCAAGAGACCAAGTGGAAGGGCAGCAAGGCTCGCAGTATTGGAGCAGGGTTCAAACTGTTTTACCATGGTGTGGATAGAAAGAGAAATGGAGTAGGGGTGGTCCTGAAGGAGGAGTTGGCAAAGAATGTAGTAGAGGTGAAGAGAGTGTCAGATAGGGTGATGTGCCTGAAGGTAGAAGTAGAAGGTCTGATGCTAAACATAATCAGTGGTTATGCTCCACAGGTTGGATGTGATGGGAAGGAGAAAGATACATTTTGGAAATATTTGGATGAAGTGATAGAGAGTATAGTGGTGATCGGAGCAGACCTGAATGGACATGTTGGTGAAGGAAACAGAGGGGATGAGGAAGTGATGGGTAGGTTTGGTGTCAAGGAAAGAAACCAGAAAGGACAGATTGTGGTGGATTTTGTCGAGAATGGAAATGGCTATAGTCGATACCTATTTCCAAAAGAGGGAGGAACATAGAGAGGAAGGAGTACTCAGGTCGACTACATTCTGTGTAGAAGAGGAAACCTGAGGGAGATTGGAGACTGTAAGGTTGTGGTAGGGGAGAGCGTGGCCAGACAGCACCAGATGGTTGTGTGTAGAATGACTGTTGTTGTGAAGAAGAGAAAAAGAGAAAAATCAGAGAAGAAGACCAAATGGTGGAAGCTAAAGAAAGAAGAATGTTGTGGAGAAATTCAGAGACGAGCTGTTAAAGGCTCTGGGTGGTAAGAAAGAGCTTCCAAGTGACTGGGCTACTACAGCAACAGTAATTAGAGAGACAGGTAGCCGGAGAAGGGTAGCATGCCCTCTCCGGGTCGGGGAGGAGGTCCTGCCCCAAGTGGAGGAGTTTAAGTATCTCGGGGTCTTGTTCACGAATGAGGGAAAACTGGAGCGTGAGATCGATAGGCGGATAGGTGCAGCATCCGCAGTGAAGCGGGCGCTGTACCGGTCTGTCGTGGTGAAGAGAGAGCTGAGTCGAAAGGCAAAGCTCTCAATTTACCGATCGATCTACGTTCCCACCCTCATCTATGGTCATGAGCTTTGGGTTGTGACCGAAAGAACGAGATCTCGGATACAAGCGGCTGAAATGAGTTTTCTCCGCAGGGTGTCTGGACTCTCCCTTAGAGATAGGGTGAGAAGCTCAGTCATCCGGGAGGGACTCGGAGTAGAGCCGCTGCTTCTCCACATCGAGAGGAGCCAGTTGAGGTGGCTCGGGCATCTGGTTAGGATGCCTCCTGGACGCCTCCCTGGTGAGGTGTTCCGGGCATGTCCCACCGGGAGGAGACCCAGAGGAAGACCCAGGACACGCTGGAGGGACTATGTTTCTCGGCTGGCCTGGGAACGCCTTGGGATTCCCCCAGAGGAGCTGCTCCAAGTGGCTGGGGAGAGGGAAGTCTGGGCCTCCCTACTTAGGTTGCTACCCCCGCGACCTGACCCCGGATAAGCGGATGAAAATGGATGGATGGATGGATGGAGGTAGCAAGGTACTTGGTGTGTCATTTGGACAGAGAATGGATGATAAGGGAACCTGGGGGTGGAATAGTGAAGTGCAGGACGCCATTCAAAGAAAGAGATTAGCCAAGAAGAAATATGACAGGGAGAGGACTGAAGAGAGGAGACAGGAATATAAGGAGATGGGACATAGAGCAAAGAGGGAAGTAGCTAAGGCAAAGCAGTGTAAGGATGGCTCGTCCTGTTGGTCAGTTGTCCCCCTTGTGGTGTTTTCCTATTAGTCAGTTTGTACTTCATGTTTCAGGTTTAGTTCCCCAGTCTTGATGTTTTCCTGTTAGTCAGTTAGTAGTTAGTTAGTTAGTTAGTTTATTAGTTTCCCTTCCAGTTTAGTCATGTTTAGGCTTCCTTCGTCCCCCTCTGTTAGTCAGTTAGTAGTCAGTTAGTTTATTAGTTTCCCTTCTAGTTTAGTCATGTTTAGGCTTCCTTCGTCCCCCTCTGTTAGTTAGTTCCTAGTCAGTTAGTTTATTAATTTCCCTTCCAGTTTTAGTCATGTTTGTCACTCTTAGTTGTTAGTTGTCATCCTAGTTACTTTCATGTTTTAGGTTTCCGGTCCTGCTCTGTGTCTCTAGTTGAGTGTCTCCGTTGATTGTCCCCAGGTGTCTGTGATCATGTCTCATCATAGCTGTGTGTATATAAGCCCTGTCTGTGTCTCATTTCATTGTCGGTGCATAGTCTAGTATGGTCTGGTAAATCCCTCATGTCTCTCGCCACAGCTCCTGTGAGTATTGCTGCCACGACAGCCTTGTTTATTTGTGTTATTAAAAGTATTTACTTTTACAACCGCTTGCCTCTTGCGTTTCCGTCTGCACCACTGGGTTTTCATGCTCCCTGAGTAAAATCTTGACATTATGCACCGACCATACAAAAAGCCCAGCGGACGGAACGTTTCGCCTACCTGTTCGCTCGAGTCCACGCAGAGGGACGAGGCCGTCTTCCGTTGTGGTGGATTTCAGCTCCACGAGGACCGCCTGACGTCCTGCTCCAGCTCGGCTCGTCCTCCATGTCCACTCGTTTCCGGATGGACCTCGGGTGAGGATGACGACGACTTGTGTATCCCTCTTGTTCCCCAGTCCCCACGCCGCCAAAGGAGCGGTAAAAAGAAGAACCGGAAGCGTTCACCTGCACCTCCATTTTGGTCAGCTGATCGGGCTCGGTCCGGCGAGTTCGAGCATTTTGGGCACGACTCCAGCGCTCCGGTGGGGGCGCGTTCCATGGCCTCACCTCCTAGGTTTCCGGTGAGGGTGGACACAGACGCCCCACCGTCGCTCGCAGCGTTTCCAGCTCGGTTCGGTGAGCCCGGTCACAGCGACTCCACGGGGGCGGGTCTTCACACCGCTCGCTCATCTCCCCGTTCATCTAGTGACCGGACGAAGGGGGGCCAGCACACAGGTCAGTCAACTGAACAATATACAGTCTCTCCAGCAGATGTCGCCCTAGGAGAGCCGTCAGGGGTGATGAACGCTCCTGTTAACTCACACCAGTTTCAACCCATTGACATTCCACAAGTAAACCAGACTTTATTAAAATTATTCAACACTGCTAGAGAAGACCCAGACTGTATTGATACGGTGTTTTCCCGTATGGAGACATTTATTTTGTCACAACCCGGTCTGACAAGGCTTCCTGTTTACCAGCAACTGCTGGTTGATCTTAGGTTTATGAGAACACCCACCACGGAGGAGCCAGCAACTCCAGACTCTTCAGCTCCAGTTCCTGCTTCTGTTTCTGTGTCTCATGATTTTTCTACTACTAGTTTTTTGTCTGATAACTCCTCACCTGCGGCAGCCAGCCCTGACCTCTTAGCAGCTACAGCAGCACACCCTGAACAGACTGGCTCTTCAGTACTTGCTTTGTCCTGCTCTGAGGGGGTCCTAGGTGACGCCCCTCATGTTTCGTGTCCCGAGGGGGTCCTGAAGGACACCCCTCATTTCTCCGGTGCTGTCGAGGGACCTGAACCAAGTGAGGGTTCCCGACCTGGTCCTGGACTGCGTCGTCGCCGTCGTGGCAGGGATCGATGGCAGAGAGGACCACCAGACTCTTCAGTTCCTGTTCCTGAACCTGGTTTTCAACCTACAGCTACAGAACCTGCGGCGGCGGGTCGTCCAGAACCTGCAGCTCCAGCATGTCTCGAGGGGTCCCTGGAGGGAGCCCCTCATGTTTCCTGTCTCGGGGGGGTCCAGGAGGACGCCTCCCATGTTTCCTGTCTCGAGGGGTCCCTGGAGGGAGCCCCTCATGTTTCCTGTCTCGGGGGGGTCCAGGAGGACGCCTCCCATGTTTCCTGTCTCGAGGGGTCCCTGGAGGGAGCCCCTCATGTTTCCTGTCTCGAGGGGTCCCTGGAGGGAGCCCCTCATGTTTCCTGTCTCGAGGGGTCCCTGGAGGGAGCCCCTCATGTTTCCTGTCTCGAGGGGTCCCTGGAGGGAGCCCCTCATGTTTCCTGTCTCGGGGGGGTCCAGGAGGACGCCTCCCATGTTTCCTGTCTCGAGGGGTCCCTGGAGGGAGCCCCTCATGTTTCCTGTCTCGAGGGGTCCCAGGAGGACGTCTCTCATGTTTCCTGTTGGCCAGTGGTCTCTCAGCCAGAGGGCGCTGCCCTGTCTCCGGCTCCAGAGGGCGCTGCCCTGTCTCCGGCTCCAGAGGGCGCTGCCCTGTCTCCGGCTCCAGAGGGCGCTGCCCTGTCTCCGGCTCCAGAGGGCGCTGCCCTGTCTCCGGCTCCAGAGGGCGCTGCCCTGTCTCCGGCTCCAGAGGGCGCTGCCCTGTCTCCGGCTCCAGAGGGCGCTGCCCTGTCTCCGGCTCCAGAGGGCGCTGCCCTGTCTCCGGCTCCAGAGGGCGCTGCCCTGTCTCCGGCTCCAGAGGGCGCTGCCCTGTCTCTGTCTCCGGCTCCAGAGGGTCCCGGCGCATCGGACGTCTCCACGTCTACGGAGGGTCCCGGCGCATCGGACGCCTCCACGTCTACGGAGGGTCCCGGCGCATCGGACGCCTCCACGTCTACGGAGGGTCCCGGCGCATCGGACGCCTCCACGTCTACGGAGGGTCCCGGCGCATCGGACGCCTCCACGTCTACGGAGGGTCCCGGCGCATCGGACGCCTCCACGTCTACGGAGGGTCCCGGCGCATCGGACGCCTCCACGTCTACGGAGGGTCCCGGCGCATCGGACGCCTCCACGTCTACGGAGGGTCCCGGCGCGACGGACGCCTCCACGTCTACGGAGGGTCCTGGCGCGACGGACACCTCCACCGTGGGTCCACACATCGAGAGCGTCTCTACGTTCGATGGTTCCTCACCTGATGTCTCAACGCCAGACGTCTCGCCTCTCGACCCAACGCCAGACGTCTCGCCTCTCGACCCAACGCCAGACGTCTCGCCTCTCGACCCAACGCCAGACGTCTCGCCTCTCGACTCAACGCCAGACGTCTCGCCTCTCGACTCAACGCCAGACGTCTCGCCTCTCGACTCAACGCCAGACGTCTCGCCTCTCGACTCAACGCCAGACGTCTCGTCTGTCGTCTCGTGGCTCGGCGCCACTGCACCGCATGGGAGTGCTCCTGTTTCGGGTGGACCCTGGAGGGTCGTACACTCGTCTTCGACTTTTCTGAGGCCTCGTCACCGACGGAGGCTCCTGGTGGTGGACTGCCTTCCTGTTGCCCGCCTGCCCGGCCGACCGCCTGACCGACTCCTACCTGAGGGGCGGCATCCCGGCCGACCGCCTGACCGACTCCTACCTGAGGGGCGGCATCCCGGCCGACCCCCTGACCGTCTCCGTCCTGAGGGGCGGCATCCCGGCCGTCCGCCTGACCGACTCCTACCTGAGGGGCGGCATCCCGGCCGACCCCCTGACCGTCTCCGTCCTGTGGGGCGGCATCCCGGTCGTCCGCCTGAGGGGTCTTGTGACCGCTGTCGACTTCCTAGCCACGATACCTAGAGATGTTTTTGAGTTTCTGGTTTTGGTCTTTGTTTAGGTACCGTAGTTTTGTTCTAGTTTTCTTGCCCTTGTGTTGTCCTTGTGTCCCTTGTCTTCCTCGTGCCCTCCTTCCTTGCAGTTTCCTCCCGCCCTGGGTTTTTGGGTGTTTTTTCTTGGGGACACCTGGGGGTGTCTTTGAGGGGGGGGTACTGTAAGGATGGCTCGTCCTGTTGGTCAGTTCTGTCCCCCTTGTGGTGTTTTCCTATTAGTCAGTTTGTACTTCATGTTTCAGGTTTAGTTCCCCAGTCTTGATGTTTTCCTGTTAGTCAGTTAGTAGTTAGTTAGTTAGTTAGTTTATTAGTTTCCCTTCCAGTTTAGTCATGTTTAGGCTTCCTTCGTCCCCCTCTGTTAGTCAGTTAGTAGTCAGTTAGTTTATTAGTTTCCCTTCTAGTTTAGTCATGTTTAGGCTTCCTTCGTCCCCCTCTGTTAGTTAGTTCCTAGTAGTGCATTAACAGAGTACCCGAGTTTTCGACAGCTCGAGTGCTTTGACTTCTATCGAGGCTTTTTTGTCCACATCGGGTACCCGTAGTGACGTCACATTTCACATTTCACAGCGCGCGGGGCAGCTTTTAGCTTTTAGTAGACGCTACAAAATGGATTCCTGTGTGCGCACGGATGTTAATGGAGCAGGCCGTCTTGTCAAAAAGGTAAAACAGTTTATAATTTTATAAAATGCGCTACTTCGTGTTGACTTTCTTTGTAGTAGATTGTGACAGCAGAGGGCAGTGTTGCAATGCAGGTCCCATATTATAACACGGCCGAAACGGCTTCCTTTCTCTCGTTTCACAAACAAAAAAAAACAAATATTCATCTCTCTAGAGCTACCAAAAATCTATAAACACAATCTCTAAAAGTAAACCTAAATTGCACAGCTGCAGGCGGTGGTACGGTGTGGCTGTGGCCCCATTTGTTTTTAAGTTTCGGTTTTCATCGCTTTATACTTTCACTTTTAATATTATTAATATAACTAATAGTTTTGTTTTTCCTGTGACTTATGTGCAGTATGATAAATGATAGGAGCATAATAAATGCTCCCAATGCTTTGTTGGTCTTTTTTTTCTTTTTGTAAAGACGTTTTTAGGCATTTATATTTATTTATTTATTTTGCATCGTAAGACACTGTGACGTCATCGGCTACTCGAGCGTCGTTCGAGTTTTTTTATGTTAATGTCGAGGTTAAAAATTATGTACTCGTTCAACCCCTAGTTCCTAGTCAGTTAGTTTATTAATTTCCCTTCCAGTTTTAGTCATGTTTGTCACTCTTAGTTGTTAGTTGTCATCCTAGTTACTTTCATGTTTTAGGTTTCCGGTCCTGCTCTGTGTCTCTAGTTGAGTGTCTCCGTTGATTGTCCCCAGGTGTCTGTGATCATGTCTCATCATAGCTGTGTGTATATAAGCCCTGTCTGTGTCTCATTTCATTGTCGGTGCATAGTCTAGTATGGTCTGGTAAATCCCTCATGTCTCTCGCCACAGCTCCTGTGAGTATTGCTGCCACGACAGCCTTGTTTATTTGTGTTATTAAAGTATTTACTTTTACAACCGCTTGCCTCTTGCGTTTCCGTCTGCACCACTGGGTTTTCATGCTCCCTGAGTAAAATCTTGACAAGCAGAGGGCGTACTATGAGTTGTATGGTAGACTGGACACTAAAGAGGGTGAGAAGGACTTGTACCGGTTGGCAAGACAGAGGGATCAGGCTGGAAAGGATGTGCAGTAGGTTAGGCTTATTAAATATGGGAATGGAATGTTCTAACAAGTGAGGAGAGTGTGATGGGAAGATGGAAGGATTACTTTGAGGAGCTAATGAATGAAGAGAATGAAAGAGAAAGAAGAGTGGAGGTCATAGAAACTGTGGACCAGGAAGTGGGAAAGATTAGTGAGGGTGAAGTCCAGAAAGCTTCTGAAAAGAATGAAGAAGGGGAAGGCAGTAGGACCTGATGACATACCAGTGGAGGTTTGGAAATGTCTTGGAGAGATGGCAGTGAGGTTTTTGACTCAAATATTTAATGGAATATTTGAGGGTGAGAAAATGCCTGAAGAATGGAGAAGAAGTGTGCTGGTGCCCATTTTTAAGAACAAGGGTGATGTACAGAGTTGTAGCAACTACAGGGAATTAAGTTGATGAGCCACATGATGAAGATCTGGGAGAGAGTTGTGGAAGCAAGACTTAGACAAGAGGTGACTATCTGTGAGCAGCAGTATGGTTTCATGCCAAGAAAGAGCACCACAGATGCCATCTTTGCTTTGAGGATGTTGATAGAGAAGTACAGAGAGGGTCAGAAAGAACTCCATTGTGTGTTTGTGGATTTAGAAAAAGCATATGACAGGGTGCCAAGAGAGGAGGTGTGGTATTGCATGAGGAAATCTGGAGTGGCAGAAAAGTATGTTAGACTGGTACAGGACATGTATGAGACAGCAGGACAGTGGTGAGATGTGCTGTAGGAGTGACAGATAGCTTCAAGGTGGAGGTGGGATTGCATCAAGGATCGGCTCTGAGCCCCTTCTTGTTTGCTCTGGTGATGGACCGACTAACAGATGAGGTCAGGCAGGAATCCCCATGGACTATGATGTTTGCAGATGACATTGTGATATGTGGTGAGAACAGGGAACAGGTGGAAGAGAACTTGGAGAGGTGGAGGTATTCACTTGAAAGAAGAGGAATGAAAGTCAGCCGTAGTAAGACAGAGTACATGTGTGTGAATGAGAGGGAGGCCAGTGGAACAGTGAGGCTACAAGGAGCAGAGGTCACAAAGGTGCAGGACTTCAAGTACTTGGGGTCCACTGTCCAGGAAAATGGGGAATGTGGTAAAGAGGTGAAAAAGAGAGTCCAGGCAGGATGGAGTGGATGGAGAAAAGTTTCAGGAGTGATTTGTGACAAAAAGGTGTCAGCAAAGGTCAAAGGAAAAGTTTACAAGACAGTGGTGAGACCAGCTATGTTGTATGGTCTGGAGACAGAGACATGGACAAAAAGACAGGAGAAAGAACTGGAAGTGGCAGAAATGAAGATGCTGAGGTTCTCCTTAGGAGTGACAAGGATGGATAAGATCAGGAATGAGATCATCAGAGGTACAGCACATGTTGAACAACTGGGAGATAAAGTTAGGGAGGCCAGACTGAGATGGTTTGGACATGTCCAGAGGAGGGACAGTGGGTATATTGGTAGAAGGATGTTAGAAATGCAGCTGCCAGGAAAAAGACAAAGAGGAAGTCCAAAGAGGAGATATATGGATGCAGTTAGAGAGGACATGGAGGTAGTTGGAGTGAGGACAGGAGATGCAGAGGACAGAGTGAGGTGGACGGCTCGCTGTGGCGACCCCTAAAAAGGGAAAAGCCGAAAGAAGAAGATTGTCATTATTATTACAGTATTATTATCGTTGTTTATGTTGTCAGTTGTTGTTTTCAGTCGTCAGTTGTTGTCATTGTTAATTGTTGCACATGGCCCAAATAAATCACTTTCAATGTAATACATGTCTGTCAGGGACTAACTGTGTTCATCTTAAAGATGGCAGATGCGCCAAAGCACCTTCAGGTGTTTAACCTAACAGATTATGACATACCTGCAAATAAACAAACATAAACAATAAACATTGTAAAAGCTGCATAAATGACAGAATAAACGGTCCTTCAGGGGAAAAACTGCTGATGTTTTTCAGAGGGGATGAGCCTCAGACAAGTGGACAAAGGGACATGATTCAATCAGAGGACTCTGATTTAACACGTGGGGGCGTGTCGTCCGCGGGCGTGGGCCTGGTGGGGTCAGGGATCTTGGGCTCTGGCGGGCGGGTCGCCGGGCCTTGGGCTGGCTTGCGCTCTGGTGCCCGGCTCTGGGCGGGGGGCCCTCGGCTCGTTGGTGGGTTGGGGGTTCATGGGCTGGGGGGTTGGGTGTCTGGGGGTGTGACTAGTGGCCTATGGGAGGGGGCAGGTTGACCCAGCCTGGGTGTCTAGTGTACTATGTGTTCTGAGAGTTGTTAGTATGAAGGGTGGGTGTAGTATTTCTTCTGGGGTGGGGACACGGTGGATGTCCGTGATGATGGTCTGGGACTATGCGTGGCCGGTTGGCTGGCCCTTCTCTATGGTGGGGGCTCGCTCCCGGTACTTCCTGGCTCTGTGTATGGTTAGGCGGGCGCTCTTGGCCCGGTCGTTCATGTGGGATTTGGCGTCTTCTTGGGTGGCAGGTTTTCTGCGGTTCGTAGGGGTCTTGGCGGCCCTGCAGTGTGTGGGCTGTTGGTTCTGCTGCTGGCGGCCCTCGGGGTCCTGCCCCTCTCTGGTCTGGAGCTCAATGGGTCTGACAGTCAGAGAGGTGTTTTGGCCTTGCTCCTTGGATGGATCTTGGCAAGCTGGGGATTATGTTGGATCAGCGGGGGAGTTGACTCCCTGCGGGAGCATTTGATCCTGCAGTTGTTTTCTCCCCATCCCTCACCGCTCACCTTCGCCCTCTTCATTTAAAATTTAATACATGTAGGGATTTTGGGGCTCTGGTGTGCTACAACATTTTTACATCTCTGTTGTTCAGAACCACCTGGGACTCAATTTTATTATACACCTTAGACATTTACTCATAACATCCTCATGACATTCACAGTCGAAGACCCCGAGGAGGGAAACGTGTCAGGAGACAGAGGGAGAGGAGGAAAGTGAAGAATGTAGGACTGAGGGTTGCAACTCTAAATGTGGGGACAATGACAGGCAAAGGTAGAGAGCTGGCTGACATGATGCAGAGAAGAAAGGTAGATGTTTTATGTGTCCAAGAGACCAAGTGGAAGGGCAGCAAGGCTCACAGTATTGGAGCAGGGTTCAAACTGTTTTACCATGGTGTGGATAGAAAGAGAAATGGAGTAGGGGTGGTCCTGAAGGAGGAGTTGGCAAAGAATGTAGTAGAGGTGAAGAGAGTGTCAGATAGGGTGATGTGTCTGAAGGTAGAAGTAGAAGGTCTGATGCTAAACATAGTCAGTGGTTATGCTCCACAGGTTGGATGTGATAGGGAGGAGAAAGATACATTTTGGAAAGATTTGGATGAAGTGATAGAGAGTATTCCCAGGGAGGAAAGAGTGGTGATTGGAGCAGACCTGAATGGACATGTTGGTGAAGGAAACAGAGGGGATGAGGAAGTGATGGGTAGGTTTGGTGTCAAGGAAAGAAACCAGGAAGGACAGATGGTGGTGGATTTTGCCAAGAGAATGGAAATGGCTATAGTCAATACCTATTTCCAAAAGAGGGAGGAACATAGAGTGACCTATAAGAGTGGAGGAAGGAGTACACAGGTCGACTACATTCTGTGTAGAAGAGGAAACCTGAGGGAGATTGGAGACTGTAAGGTTGTGGCAGGGGAGAGCGTGGCCAGACAGCATCGGATGGTTGTGTGTAGAATGACTGTTGTTGTGAAGAAGAGAAAAAGAGTAAAATCAGAGAAGAAGACCAAATGGTGGAAGCTAAAGAAGGAAGAATGTTGTGAGAAATTCAGAGACGAGCTGTTAAAGGCTCTGGGTGGTAAGAAAGAGCTTCCAAGTGACTGGGCTACTACAGCAACAGTAATTAGAGAGACAGGTAGGAAGGTACTTGGTGTGTCATCTGGACAGAGAATGGATGATAAGGAAACCTGGTGGTGGAATAGTGAAGTGCAGGACGCCATTCAAAGAAAGAGATTAGCCAAGAAGAAATATGACAGTGAGAGGACTGAAGAGAGGAGACAGGAATATAAGGAGATGGGACATAGAGCAAAGAGGGAAGTAGCTAAGGCAAAGCAGAGGGCGTACAATGAGTTATATGGGAGACTGGACACTAAAGAGGGCGAGAAGGACTTGTACCGATTGGCAAGACAGAGGGATCAGGCTGGAAAGGATGTGCAACAGGTTAGGCTTATTAAAGATGGGAATGGGAATGTTCTAACAAGTGAGGAGAGTGTGATGGGAAGATGGAAGGATTACTTTGAGGAGCTAATGAATGAAGAGAATGAAAGAGAAAGAAGAGTGGAGGTCATAGAAACTGTGGACCAGGAAGTGGGAAAGATTAGTGAGGGTGAAGTCCGGAAAGCTCTGAAAAGAATGAAGAAGGGGAAGGCAGTAGGACCTGATGACATACCAGTGGAGGTTTGGAAATGTCTTGGAGAGATGGCAGTGAGGTTTTTGACTCAAATATTTAATGGAATATTTGAGGGTGAGAAAATGCCTGAAGAATGGAGAAGAAGTGTGCTGGTTCCCATTTTTAAGAACAAGGGTGATGTACAGAGTTGTAGCAACTACAGGGGAATTAAGTTGATGAGCCACACAATGAAGATCTGGGAGAGAGTTGTGGAAGGAAGGCTTAGACAAGAGGTGACTATCTGTGAGCAGCAGTATGGTTTCATGCCAAGAAAGAGCACCACAGATGCCATCTTTGCTTTGAGGATGTTGATAGAGAAGTACAGAGAGGGTCAGAAAGAACTCCATTGTGTGTTTGTGGATTTAGAAAAAGCATATGACAGGGTGCCAAGAGAGGAGGTGTGGTATTGCATGAGGAAATCTGGAGTGGCAGAAAAGTATGTTAGACTAGTACAGGTCATGTATGAAGACAGTAGGACAGTGGTGAGATTCATTCATTCAACCTTTATTTAGTCAGGTAAATCTTTTGAACCTCATGGGCTCATTTACGAAAGCGACCTGCTAATGTTGCTAATGTTGCTAATGCTGCTAATGTTGCTAATGAGATGTACTGTAGGAGTGACAGATAGCTTCAAGGTGGAGGTGGGATTGCATCAAGGATCGGCTCTGAGCCCCTTCTTGTTTGCTCTGGTGATGGACCGACTAACAGATGAGGTCAGGCAGGAATCCCCATGGACTATGATGTTTGCAGATGACATTGTGATATGTGGTGAGAACAGGGAACAGGTGGAAGAGAACTTGGAGAGGTGGAGGTATGCACTTGAAAGAAGAGGAATGAAAGTCAGCCGTAGTAAGACAGAGTACATGTGTGTGAATGAGAGGGAGGCTGGTGGAACAGTGAGGCTACAAGGAGCAGAGGTCACAAAGGTGCAGGACTTCAAGTACTTGGGGTCCACTGTCCAGGAAAATGGGAAATGTGGTAAAGAGGTGAAAAAGAGAGTCCAGGCAGGATGGAGTGGATGGAGAAAAGTTTCAGGAGTGATTTGTGACAAAAAGGTGTCAGCAAAGGTCAAAGGAAAAGTTTACAAGACAGTGGTGAGACCAGCTATGTTGTATGGTCTGGAGACAGTGTCATTGACAAAAAGACAGGAGAAAGAACTGGAAGTAGCAGAAATGAAGATGCTGAGGTTCTCCTTAGGAGTGACAAGGATGGATAAGATCAGGAATGAGATCATCAGAGGTACAGCACATGTTGAACAACTGGGAGATAAAGTTAGGGAGGCCAGACTGAGATGGTTTGGACATGTCCAGAGGAGGGACAGTGGGTATATTGGTAGAAGGATGTTAGAAATGCAGCTGCCAGGAAAAAGACACAGAGGAAGGCCAAAGAGGAGATATATGGATGCAGTTAGAGAGGACATGAAGGTAGTTGGAGTGAGGACAGAGGATGCAGAGGACAGAGTGAGGTGGAGGAGGATGACTCGCTGTGGCGACCCCTGAAACGGGAAAAGCCAAAAGAAAAAGAAGAAAATCCTCATGACATTCACATATAGGAACCTGGGGTGGACACTGTGGTTATGGGTGGTGGGATGACACCACTCTCGTCTCCTGTGCCTGTGCTCACTTCCAATGATGCATTTAGACAGTAAGGGCTTGGGTTAGAGTTGGGGTGGAGGGGAAACTGGCATTATGCCAGCCTCTGCTCCTTATTCTCTCCCTTTTTAAAAAAAAATTGCACTTTACAACAACACACATCAACAGAACATCTGGGGACGGGGGTGTATGTGTCGGGGTCTAATATTATTTATTTATTTATTTATTTTCTCTTGTTACCCCTGGTTTCTGGGTGACATTCTGGGGGTTGGGTCCGGTAGAGTGGCAGGCCGTCTGGTGTTGTCCTGGACTATGGGGGGTGGGGGGGTTCGGGGCCTGGGGGTTTGCCGTGGGCGGGACTGGCACTGCACCCTCCCTAGGGCTCCTTGGGTGTCCTGTCCGGTCGGCTTGGTGCGGGTTGGGCCAGATCTTGGATGTCGGCTCCCCTCCACCCCAGAATGAATGGGCCTACCGCCTGGCTTTGGGTGTGGGCTACCCCTTGTAGGGGGCAGGTACATGTCTTGGACCTGGGGGTATAGAGTGAGTATCGGGATTATGAATGGAATGTGTTGTTATTGTATGTCCTTGAGTGAGTGAGGGTGAGGATGAGGGTGGGTCTGTGTGATTGTGTCTGTGTATGAATGTCTATTTGGCAGGCCGGGCCTTAGTCTGCCCCTCTTCGATACAGCTGGGGCTGCTTAGTGTCACGCCCCTGGCGCGTGGCCCCCTAGTGGGGTGTGCCCTTTCCTGTTGGTGCACTTGGGGCCCTCTGTGTCAGGGGTTGGGCGCTTGGGCGTGTGTCGGCTCGGCCTGGTGGCTGCCAGGTGGGGCTCAGGTCCTCTGGTCCTGTCGAGCTGGGGCCTGAGGGGTGGGCGTCCCCGGTGCCCGGACCTTGGTGCCTAGGCCTGGGGCTACGTTGGTGCAGCGGGTTCCGGCGGGGGCCTGTGAGTATGTCGTTGTTTGCCCCGGGGAGTCATTGTGTGGGTGGATCTGGGGGGTGGGTGAGTGGTTTGTCCTATTTGGGTGGCCCTGGGGGCTCTGCGCTCGGGGTCCTTCTTGGGGTCTTGGGCTCTTGTCCCCCTTATGTCTGCCTCGGGTCTTGGGGGGCGGATCTCTGATGCTTCACGATTGCTATTGAATGTTCTATTAGAGAAGCCTTATTCACTTATGCATGCTCACAACCACACACAAATGGATGCAGGGATGTATATGTAGATATCATATGTAGATATGTAGATGGGTATGTGACTGCATATGAATGTATATGTATGTATGTATATATTTGTAAGTATAGGTATATATATTTATATAAATCTACTGCAAAGTCATGAATGTTATGGGTCTTTTATGCATATGTGTTTGTTGCTGTGTTCTGTCATGTACTGTACTTTGCAGGATTGCAGACGGCGGTCGGGTGTGTTTGCCTTGTGCTCATTTTGTGGATAATTGTTATGTTTTGTAGTCTTACTTTCTGTCTTTCCTTTCTTTCTTTCCTAAAAAAAAATCATAATGGTGTTGATGGAGATGTTCAACATTTATCACCTAAAACTAATTACTCTGACACAATAATTCTAACCCAGCTCACTTATATCAAATATTCTCTGTTCCCTTCAAACACTTATATTTGATAGTACAAATATGTTTGTTTGCTTTTCTCCTTGATACAGAAAAGACAAAGTCTTTTAGCCTTGACAATGTTTGGATTAGATGTTCCTGTTGGATCAGAACCATGACTTGTTTGTTTTATCTGTAAGACGTCAGAGCTTGTCAACTCCACCTCCTTCTTGTTTAAATAGCTTGTCATATCCAGCACAATTCGGATTTGTGCAAGAATGTGTTTATGAGACCAAACAAAGTTTCAGAAGTACATTAAAAAGCCTTATTCCCTTTGCAAAGTTTTCATTGTCTGTGTTAACACAATTCTCTTGTTTATCTTGTGTGGTTTTATTAAGGTAACAGGGGTTTAAAATCCCCATCAGGTGTGAAGAGGATGGCTGTAAGGTGAGAAGGGAGGCCATCTATAAAAGGAAATAAGAAAAAAATACAGGTAGTCCCCGACTTACGAGCGAGTTCCATACCTACGGGCTGTTCGTAAGTCGAAAATTCGTAAGTAGGATCACAAAAAATATATATATTTTTTAAAATAAATAAATAGATGTACAGTACTGTACAGTTACCAAGCACTTAGCCTATCTTAACACAGTTTTTAAAGATGAAGGAATGAGTTGAATTGTCTCCCTTTCACATAAGGGGAGCTAGCTCCCTTTATGTGAATGGTGCCTGCTAGGGAGGAGGGAGACAATTCAACTCACTCCTTAACTATGTTAGGATAGGCTAAGTGCTTGGTAACTGTACAGTACTGTACATTTATTTATTCATTATAAAAAAGGAAATAATTTATTTTATTTTTTATTTTTTTATGAGATACATATTCGTAAGTCCGGAACCTCGTATGTCGATGCGCTCGTAAGTCGATGACTACCTGTAAAAGAAAAAAAAAATAAAGAATGCACCTCAGACTGATGAAGTCTTTCGGAGGAAAGACAAAACGTTTCTACATTTTTTTGTTTGTTTGTTTTTGAATGTCCAGAGGACCATAATAAACTTTTTTTAGATTTTTCTACCTGGATTATTGAGCATGCATCAGGAGAGAGTGAATGGTTGTTTGTCTCGTTTGTCTCTATGTGGCCCTGTGATGGACTGGAGTACTCCGCCACTTGCATAGTCATTGCTGGACATGGGCATCGGCAACCCCTGTGACCCAAAATGGAAGAAGCGGGTAAAAGGTAATGGATGAATGGATGTACAAACAAATTTGTTTCTAACTTTCTTTGTGCTTTGACTTCTTCGATCCAAGGAGCTGAGCCAGGCACACATAATTAACTCTGGCAGGAGCTTCTGGACCTTAGATTGTTTGATTGTCCAAAATAATTATAAAATTCTAACAGAACCGTGTCAGAGAATTGAATAGGAGTGAAAAGCAATCAGAGGCAGAAAAAACATGGAGGAAACAGTACAAACCAGCAAGTCATAATGGGAATGTTGGCTTCTGATTCACCAAGGAGGAGGAACTAGAGCCCCACATCAGAAGCTGGAGTGTTTATCAGGATAACAGCCTTTGGTGTTTCATAAAGACATGGCCAAAGACCTGTATTTGTGACATTAAAATTTGCATAATGACTTTCTTACTGACCTTCCCTACCCAGAAATCACAGCAAGTGGTAAGTTGGTGTAATTGTTCCCAACAAGGAGTCGACGTGCACCAAAGACAGTGAACATTTAGAATGAGCCCAAACTATCCACCGACGTTCATGTCTGCCACCATCATTCATGTTCACATCCCACTGGTAGCAGATATGGAAGGGGTATTCATTAATTTATTCAACCTTTATTTAGGCAGGTTAATCCCATTGAGCCTTGAGGACTCATTTACAAGAGAGTCCTGTTTTCAAAAAGAAAAGAAAAGAAAAAGACAACAGTGGACAACAGTGACGACAATAGACAATCATAAAAGAGGCATCCATCCATCCATCCATCCATCCATTTTCTTCCGCTTATCCGGGGTCGGGTCGCGGGGGTAGCAGCCTAAGTAGGGAGGCCCAGACTTCCCTCTCCCCAGCCACTTGGAGCAGCTCCTCTGGGGGAATCCCAAGGCGTTCCCAGGCCAGCCGAGAAACATAGTCCCTCCAGCGTGTCCTGGGTCTTCCTCTGGGTCTCCTCCCGGTGGGACATGCCCGGAACACCTCACCAGGGAGGCGTCCAGGAGGCATCCTAACCAGATGCCCGAGCCACCTCAACTGGCTCCTCTCGATGTGGAGAAGCAGCGGCTCTACTCCGAGTCCCTCCCGGATGACTGAGCTTCTCACCCTATCTCTAAGGGAGAGTCCAGACACCCTGCGGAGAAAACTCATTTCAGCCGCTTGTATCCGAGATCTCGTTCTTTCGGTCATAACCCAGAGCTCATGACCATAGATGAGGGTGGGAACGTAGATCGATCGGTAAATTGAGAGCTTTGCCTTTTGACTCAGCTCTCTCTTCACCACCACAGACCGGTACAGCACCCGCTTCACTGCGGACTGCAGATTTTTAAAAAAAAAGTTAAAAATAAGATGTCAAAACAGTAGCAAAAACAGCTAAATTATAAGGCAAATGTAGAAAACTAAAAACAGGAACATGTCTGCATTGGTTTTTGCCAGGAATCCAACAGATTGTTAAAGCCATTTAGAGAGGTCGAGAGCTTCAGATTTTTTTGTAAGATATTCCAGGAAGCAGAAGCAGAGTAGGAGAAGGCCCTTTCGCCTAGTTCAGTCCTCATTGATGGAAGACTGCAGGTAATCATGTCCTGAGAGTGTACGCTGTAGCTGCACTCACACAGAGACATGTAGGAGGAGATGTATAAAGGCAGCAGACCAAGAAGGGATTTAAAGATGAAAATGTACCAATGGGAGAGTCTAAGTGAAGCTAATGATCTCCAGTTAACCAATGAATACAGGGTGCAGTGGTGGGTACAATAATTGCAGCCAGTTATGAATCTTTGTGCACCATGATAGACAACATCCAACATCTGCAGGGTACTTGTAGGAGCGTTCATGTAGATAATGTCACCGTAATCAATGGAGGCAAAGAAAGTCAGTTACAAGGTGTTTCCTAGCATTCATAGTTAGACAGGATCTGTTTCTGAAAAAGAAACCCAGTTTAACTTTCAGTTTGTTTACTAGGTTTTCCATGTGGGCTGCTGAGTCACTGATTGCTTGCACCTGGTGATGAGCAGCTGAGGCTGAGGTCAGGTGAGAGCTGTGCTTGGTTTTACATGGCAGGAGACAGGTAAGCCAAACAAATGCAAACAAATGCAAATAAATTCAGGTAAAACAAGCCAAATATATTAAAGTAAATCAACATCAACATTTTATGTTTTGATTTAAAACATTTATGTGTATTTTTTTATTTTTAACATAAAAATACTGTTCATATTAACCTCTACCTGTTGATTCAAAAAAACTGGACGAGGAGACGGTGAGTGACTTGGAAAATTTTCTGGACCAGTGTTTTGACAGTTTCGTGATGGGTAAGACAAAAGAAAACACCACGCCCGCACAGACATCTAAGCGCACGCATTCAGAGAGTTCTCCTGGCGCGTCCGGGTCCCCAGAGAAGAGTTTTACGGATATATTAGAATCGATTGATAAAAAACTATCTAGTTTGGATGCTAGACTTTTTTTAGTTGAGGTTTTGCACAAAGATTTCGAAAAACTCAGAGAATCCTTAGAGTTCAGTCAAGCCCAGGTGACGTCACTCACTGCTGAGAATCAATCACTGCTGGGCGACGTGAAACATCTAACAGAGCAGGTGACGCGGATGTCAGGTGAAAGCAGGAAATACAAAGAGTCCATCCTGGACTTACAAAGCCGAAGCATGAGAGATAATCTTGTTTTTTCTGGGATATCAGAGCGAGGGGGGGAGGACGCTGAAGCCACAATCCGTGACTTCATTGAACACCAGCTGAAACTCCCGAGCGAAACGGTAAGATCAATCACTTTTGATCGCGTTCACAGGATCGGATCTAAAAGGTTGGATAGCTCGCGTCCACGAGCAATGGTGGTTAAATTTGAGCATTATAAACAGAAAATGCAGGTTATCAGACAGGGCAGAGAACTGAGGGGGACAAAATTCAGCGTTAATGATCAATTTCCAAAAGAAATATTAGACAGAAGACGCGTTTTGTTTCCTATCAGGAAGAAATTTATTTTAGAAGGAGCCAGGGCTTCTGTATCTGTTGACAGGCTTTATGTTAACGGTCAGTTGTACAGGGAGCAGGACGTCACTCCGTGGCTGTATTAGATACCATACCATACCATTTTATTTACAAAGCACTTTAAACAGGAACAAGTCCACACCAAAGTGCTGGACAAACAAACACGCAACAGGCAACACAGACAATGAAGTACAACACGAAAAACATAAAAACATTGCAGATCATAAATCAAACGATCCAATACAAATCAGCTGGCATTGAAAGCGATGGAGTAGTAGTGAGTTTTTAACCGGGATTTGAAAACCGAGAGGGAGGGGGCCTGTTTGATGAACAGCAGGTTAGTATATGGTTGGTTTGGCAGATAGGTTTGGAGCAGGGCTGGTCAACATGTGGCCCGCGGGCCAAGTCTGGCCCGTTGATGAACTAATTGGTCCATCAATGGGAAAAATAAAAAATAAAGAAAAAATACAGTATAATAGTTTTATTCATAACAAATATATTTATTGATAAGAAGTACTGATAAATAACTCATGAGCGCTTGGCTTTTTGATGATTGTGGCCCGTGGGTGGTTTAGTTGAGTAGTCCTGGTTTAATGCTTGTTACATTGGAGGTGAATTAATTGGTATTTGTAAATGAAATTTAAAGCACAGCTCGGTGTCTGCATTGGTGAAGGTAAATGTCACAGTGGTTATTGTTTTATTTTAATTTTTTTTGCTTGTTTGTTTTTGTTTTAATTTTATCTTGTTTGTCTTTTTCTTTTGACTTCTCTATATCATTTGTTAGCACACAAACACAAGGGCAGATATACACCCATGCCAGTCCACACATGTACCTCATAAAGAAACTGATGGAGATGTTCAATATTTATCATCTAAAACTAATTACTCTAACCCAATAATTATAACCCAGCTCACTTATATAAAATATTCTCTGTTCCCTTTAAACACTTATATTTGATAGTACAAACATGTTGTTTGCTTTTCTCCTTGATACAGAAAAGACAGTCTTCTAGCCTTGACAATGTTTGGATAAGATGTTCTTGTTAGATCAGAATCACGACTCGTTTGTTTTATGGATCTGGATCTAAATGGTTTTCCAGTTTGATATTAATTTGCTCACATATATTAATAAATACTGTACACAAAAGGTTGTCTGTCTAAAGGCAAAAAAGAGATAGAACTTCAGTCAGTAAAAAAAATATGGCAGAATGAGTCAAGAGAAGCAAAGCGTCTGATAAGTTTTTATTTTATTTTTAAAATAGTACTTGTGGCTCATAGCCTTGGGATGCAGCTGTGTCTGCACCTCTTCCAGATAGCTTGGCAAAGGCGAACTTGGATCATTGGGTTTGCTGCAGAAGTTGTAGATGTCCAACCATTCATTACTTTTGAAGGTTTACAACAAATAATTTAGTGGATCATGAGTTATTTTGCTAAGTGACAAAACACAAACAGTTTCAGCTGTTTTATCCTTCATTATAAAATACTTAGTTTCCTTCCCCTCCCCCACCACCCATCCTACAACCCCCCCTCCACCCCACTCTCCTCCCTCTCCTCCACCCCACCCTTCCCCCACCACCACTGTGCCAGCTTGGATTTGGGTTGACTGCAGAAGTCAGAAATACAGCACTTGGTTTCAGAGCAGAAACTAACAA
>JBBPBX010005069.1:24625-46470 GCA_038048925.1 Garcialebias charrua
TCCCTCCTTCCCCATCTGTGTGAAGATTTATATTTACTTACGAGAAAAGTACTGTGCTAACAGAGAGGCAGGTAGTACTAATGAAACATACATAAAAAATAATAAAAAAAATAATAATAAATAAAAATGGCACGAGAACTAAAGTTGTTAGTTAAGAAGTAGATTTTTATTTAAATAATTTTACAAACCAAGAAATTTGATTGACTTGCTTGAAGAATTCTCGGTGGATCTGAGGACACATAAATACAAATTATTACATTCTTATTCAGCATTCCATATAAAACGTGACTGAGAAAGGATTGATTGCAAATATTTACCATTGTATTTTTCCTGATATTAAGAAAAATTATAAAAGGTTACATAATCATCTCTGATATACAGGAACTAAAAACTTATGGTTAAATATAAAATAAATATTTAAATACTTTTTTTAAAATCATGAATGTAGCCGAATGCTACACAAAGATTTTAGAATTTGATCAATTTTTTTTTTAAAAATTCTAATCCACATATTTTAGGTTTTACAGGCTTGACAACGTTAAAATCGGACGTTTTAACAGTTGGCCTGGCGCTCACACGAGCAGCCCGATTTAATAAAATTTTAGCGAGAGGGACTCCAAATTGTTTCGCTGAACCAAGCGGTCAGATCCGTTTTTATCATGGAAATCTGACGGCGAAAGATCCGATTTTAAATCATCCGAAAATTACGTTTTTTATCGGAAATGAAAGCTAAGCTAATGCTAACAGACAGCCGAGGCTCCGCTCGTCCATCTAAATCCGTAAAATTGATAAGTCATACTGAATCCGAACGTTTCAAAATTGTGTTTTCTCTGCAAAAAGAAACTGAGAATTCGCTTACCAATTTTTATCGAAATAGTTCTGTAGAAAAAGCTGAATGATGACAAAGCAAGAATTCAGGAGGCCTTGTTGTCATTGAGAACTTTGATACAGTGTTGCCAGATCTCGCGACAGAAGCAAGCGACCAGCCCAAAACAAGCCCAAAACGAGCCCAACTGGCAACCCACCCCATTGTGTAAAACTAAGACCGTTTTTAACCAGTATAAACATACATTTATTATGGCGTTGCATACAAACGGCAAAAATTATGCTAAACACTTTGAAGAACATAGCCACTCTAAAAAATAAAGATACATTTTGCATATTTATACAGATTAATCCCATTAAACCTCTGGGACTCATTTGAGATCTGAATTTTAAACGAAGAGTGATGACAACAATTGACAATGACAACAATAGACATTCATGAAAGCTGCGTACAACTTAGTAAAAATAAACTAAAAATTGAACAGCTAACCATGCTAAGTGTGTGCCTTTTTCTCCCATTTTTTAATTATATATATATTTTTTCCCATATTTCCCCACTTATTGGAGCTAATTTTAGCGTGATCTTGTCACTCTAGACGAAGAATAAAGTGGAATGAATAACAAGCCCAAATAAGCGCCTTTACGTTCAAAGTAAGCCCAAGTAACCACAATAAGCGACTACAGAAACTAAAAAGCCCAGAGTAGCTTGTAATAATCGGACTTGGCAACTATGCTCACAGACACCTGTGATTATCTGAGGGGAACAGAAAAGTAACATTCATGAAACAAAAATAGTTTTATCTTGGTCATCCAGAGAGGTTCAGTTCATGTTATCAGATTCTGAGTAGGGAGAGTCTGTTACTGCGAGGTGAAGTTGAGAGGAACTGGATGTTTTTATAGCAGTCGCATAGGATGTTGATAAAACACGGAATATATTTGGATTTAATGCAAAATAAATGGGAAGTAGAGAAAGTATTACCGGTATACTGCATTGAATTACAATTATTGACTATTTAAACTTTTATAATAAGCTTGTTAATTTGAATTAACAACCATAATCAGATCAAAATTAAGTTTAGACATTTTTGGATAACAAGTCTTAAACAAAATTAGCAGAAATTTATTTTTAGACTTGCCAGTAAATTCTGTCTTTTAAAAATTTAACTAAATTGATAAAACTTTGACACTTATAAAGAATAAAAAAGTATTCTTGTCAAATAGAAATTTGACTAGATTGTAAGTTGAAACGCTCAGTTTAAATTCATCATTTTAAAACAATTTTTGCATACATTAAAGATGTTTTATAGATTTTAAAAAGCTGTTTCACAGTTAAGTAGATTTTAAGAGCTGTTTCCTTTTAAGAGTTATATAATGTAGATACCCGTTGATGTTAATTTTTAGAACACACTCTTCCCAATAATAAAAATGCTATATTAGAAGTGACTTTTCAGCTAGTAGGTTAAATACGCACAAGAATCCAGCCAACTCACCAGGAGTAAAAGACACATTTCACTGTTAAAACCCAATTTTGGTGTTGTTTCGCATAAATTATGACCATTAATGGCAAAAAGAGGTCTGGTAAATTTGAAAGGGAATTAGAATAACATATCGTTTGACCATGCAATGCATAGGCTTTGACAGCAGTAAGGGTTGTTTTTATTCAAACAGATTGGGGTTGTGTATACAGTAATAATAATATGGAATATTAAAACGGGAAGTACCGTAACACTCACAGATACGCCTTGACTGAATACACATTTTTTTTAATCACTACTTTTCTATTTAGGACATAATTTGAATCTCAGTTTGTAATAAGTGGGAATTGGACTTTAAATATTCAAACTTGGAACCACAGGGCAAAATCATCCAGCCCATGCTTTGACTTTTGATAAGTGAACCACTGAAAAGTGGTAAGTGAGGACTTATCTTAACAATTTCAATAAATTGACAAAAAATGAGAGCATCACGGTGCCGTTTTAACATAAAAAATTAAAAACAGTACACAAATAAATCCGAAGAGAGGACGGATCTTGAAAACTCAATGAATTGGCTAATTATCATTTATGCTATCAAGGTGGTCCTAGAAAACAGTGCATGATATTTTTTGAAATATAATTGGGCTACAAAATTTCTAGTTTCAGGTTAAATTGACAATTTTACTCATACGTAAATTAATGATTTTAGATCTGTTTTGCAGATCAGATTAAAAGGATGCCTCTGTTGAAAATTCACTTTTATGTAAATGAACATTTTAAAATTCCATTGTGCAAACCAGAATTACAGAGGTGACTCTATTCAAGGTAAATGCTTGTAGAAAATAATAACATGATTACTTTAAACCTGGTTTGTTAAGGATTTTTACATTTTTCTATTTTCTCTTTTTTTTTCTTAGAAGCAACCTCACGGTGTTTGTGGAGCGGGAAGCGTAAGTCTGATGAATCTCACGACACTTTGGAGAACACATAGTTAGTAGTACATACATTAAGATAGGATCATGTCAAAAAACACATGCAGCGTCTGAATTTTTGCATTACAGCTACTGTGGTTATTGATTGGATCGGATCAGATTTAATATTAAGGGCATGTCCAGAACTGGCTCACTGACTTTACCGAGAACACCATGACTGGACTCCCAGGCTGCCCTGCTCAAAATAAACATTCGAGGGGCTTAAAAAACTATGGCACTGAACGAGGGCACAGTGCATTGGACTTTTATCCGAGCAAAAGACACCACAAAGACTTTCACAAAGAACTGTCAGAACAAGGTCATCAAACACAAATGGCCAGAATATGCGGTCCGGATGTGAAGGATCGATGATGAACAAAGATCTCACCCAGAAACAAAGATCTCACCCAGAAACAAAGATCTCACTGGATGCTGTGACAAGAAGGGGCTGAACAGGTTCTCCAAAAAGACAAAGAGAACAGGTCTTGAAGTCACCCACGCCAACTGTCCAGCAAAAGGTCATGCCCCCCGTATGGATCTGTGAAGATCTGTCAATAATCCTGGTGTTGTGTTTCAAAACTGCAGTCTGCTATGATTAATTTTTTTTAAATGAAACATATGCTCATGATATGGCCTGCTACAGCAAGGCCACACGATTCTTAGTTTATATTGTACTTATGTGGGTCTGACGACTTATTTTTCCAGTTCCTGTAATTCCGTGATGAAACAGATAATGATCCCAGCTCATAACCCTGAAACAAGTTAATATTTATATTTTTTGTTTTTTGCAGATTAAAATTGTGTTACATTCATACAATGTTCTGTGGAGCTGAAGAAAGGATAGCAGATTATCCTTGACGGGAGTGCATTTTGGTTGGTCTGGTTTGCCACAAAGGAATTGACATTGTTAGAACAATTTTTATAGCTTTATGCTTTCAAATCTTAGATACAATAGAAACAAACAAGCAAAGCAGACAGGAAAACAAAAAACAAAAACAAAATATAGATGGAAATAGCAACATAAACTAACTAAATTAGTGAACAGTGTATATTACAGAGAGGATCAAAACAAATCACATCATGTTAAAGGCGAGAGAATAAAAGTGGGTTTTTTTTAATCGAGACTTAAAGACTGTGAGTGAGGGAGCCTGCCTGACACTTAGTGGCAACTCATTCCTATATATGCAATAAGGGAATATTAGGAAGTGTTCCTAGAAATAACTAATAATAATAAAGAATAAATCACTAATAACATTGATGATGGCTCATAAAGGGAAACAGCTCATTCATTGATTAGATCATCAGTTATACAAAAAATAACTTTTTAGATTTTTGTATTCAAAAGCATAGCCATTTAAAGGATCATTTAAGAAGCACGTTATGCTGTAGGATAAATCAGATAAACCTACAAACCACATTGCTTTGGTATATGTTGTTTAATAAACAGGTACTGTATGTGTCATTTGATAAACAGGTATTTATTTTTAACAGATCCAAAAAGAAAAAAGATGGGGGACGCCCTGGAGTTTGGATCTATTCAAAAGGTTGATTTGAAAGGTTGATTTGAAATGTGGTCGTTCTATATTTTTAAAACACGACTGACTCTTGACTATAGACTGGACTTATTTTGAGCTTATGGACCACATGTTTGTATTGTAAATTCTTTATTACTACAGCGCTGTATGTATGTCTATATGGCTGTATGTATGTTTGTATGGCTGTATGTATGTCTATATGGCTGTATGTCTGTCTATATGTCTGTATGTCTGTCTATATGTCTGTATGTCTGTCCATATGTCTGTATGTCTGTATGTATGTATGTATGTATGTATGTATGTATGTATGTATGTTATTTGTACTTTTCTATTTTGTTGCACGTATGTTTAGACTTTTTCTACAGACTATGAAAAAGGTAAAGTATTTTTAAGTAAGTATAAAACGTCTCCTGCTACTCACTTACAATGATCATACTAATTAAAAAAACTTACTAATTAAAAACTAACCCCAAATCAAAGTGAGTGATTACTCATTTTCACTGAAGAATGAAATCATTTGTTGTTGTTGTTGTTTTTGCCATTAAATACAAATGTTTTAGATAGTAAGAATGGAATTTTATTTTAAGTTTAAAGAAACAATTATTATTATAGCCAATTACAGAATTTAGTTTAAGTTAACAGATTTAACTCACTAAGGAATTACCCACAGTTAGGCCTTCCCCAAACCAATTGGCTCATGAGATCCAGGGGGGGGGGGCTTGAAGTTTTATTTAACAATTTGCAAGTTTTTTGGTGTCCAGTTCTCCTCTCAAAAGACTACAGGTTTCCGGAACTCCTTCAGGAGGAGTTGCCAGTGATGCCAGAAGTGAATCCCGCCTCAGACTGTCCTGCTAGAGACGGCTGGAAACGAAACGAGGGTGAACGGGACCCCAACAGATGCTACAACTGAGACCGATGCTCCTCTCAGCAGATGCTACAACAGAGACCGTGCTCCCCTGAAAAAGAAGTTTGGGACAATCGCTGAGCCAGATTTTGAGATCGATCTGGTCAGAGCAAAGCTGTCCACTTTGTCAGGACAAGTGACCTGACTACCCTATGACACACACAATTCAAGTTTGCGACCTGCTACTATGCCCGCAATCCATCACCCATGCCTGAATGGACTAAACACCCAGGAACAGGCAGCTGGACAAGACTATGTGAAACCACTGTCTGAAAAAGGGAATGATGCCCATCAAACTGCCTGATGCCCTCCACCCACAGGGCGCACAAAAGCCTTCCCCCAGAAGAAAAAGACTCGCACAAAAGCCCTCCCCCAGAAGAAAAAGACTTACACAACAGCCCTCCCCCAGACTGAAATGAACTTATTCCACAGACAAAAGCTTTCCCCCAAGCAGGACTGGACTGATCTCATAAGCAAAAGCTTTCCCGTAGGAAAACTGGACTTATTCCACACACAAAAACTCTTCTCCCCCCCAGATGAAAAGAACTTGTGCCCAACAAATTATGCCACAAACAAATCCCCAAGGAACAGAAAGAACTTGTTCTGAAAATGGGACACTTCCTCCCCAGGAAAGACACTGAACTTGCCCTTACCCTCCCTCACTAGAATAAGATGGATGCTGTGAAGAAGAATGTTTGATCTATTTCATTTTTTAAGTTCAAACCGGTTGTTTTCGCTTTCCTGGGCAATAGTTGATATCAAAGAAGTTTCAAACCAACTGAAAGCTTATTTTATTTTTGTGCCCATAAAGGGCTATTTTATTGTGTGTTTGAGAATTATTTCCCACATCTTTGAAAGTGTATATGTTCTATTTAATTGTTTAACACAACAAATTAAATTGGTTCTTTTTATTTGGTTAAAAGAAATTAGATTGGTTCTTTTTTGGTTAAACAAATTAGATTGGTTCTTTTTTTGTTAAAACAAATTAGATTGGTTCTTTTTATTTTAAAACAAATTAAATAGCTTATTTCTTTTATTTGTTTAACACAAATAGATTAGTTCTTTATACTGTATATATATATACATGTGTTTCTTCTTAAAAGTTCTATTTCTTTGGAAAAACTTTTGGTTTTTGTGGGTAAATAGACTGATCCCTGCTAAATATATTATTCCTTTTAAAACTTTTGACATAAGCCATGAAATAAGACCATACTCACTGCAAAATTCTCCTCAAATCTTTATTTCTCTCAAGCATTGAAATAAGTCATGAAATATGACAATCAACAGAGTTCTCCAAAACTTTATAATCTCTCAAACCATCCTAAAAAGGTGATCCTGAGTTGTCAGGGCGTTACTGTGGAGGCACGGGACGGTGGTGTGAGTTTTTGCCCCTAATTAGAAATTCGGCCTCAGGGGTTGTTTTCCATACCACTCACATAATTGATAATGATCAGTTTATATATGATAAAGAGGATGGAATGATGGAGATGTTCAATATTTATCATCTAAAACTAATTACTCTGACCCAATAATTATAACCCAGCTCACTTATATCAAATATTCTCTGTTCCCTTTAAACACTTATATTTGATAGTACAAACATGTTGTTTGCTTTTCTCCTTGATACAGAAAAGACAGTCTTCTAGCCTTGACAATGTTTGGATAAGATGTTCTTGTTAGATCAGAACCACGACTCGTTTGTTTTATCTGTAAGATGTCAGAACTTGTCAACTCCACCTCCTTCTTGTTTAAATAGCTTGTCATGTCCAGTACAATTCGGAATTGTGCTGGACAATGTATTTGAGACCAAACTAAGTTTCAAAAGACATTAAAAAGCCTTCCCCTTTGTAAAGTTTGTCTGTTTTAACACTGTTCTCTTGTTTATCTTGTGTGGTTTTTATTAAGGTAACAGGGGTTTAAAATCCCCATCAGAAACACAACCATGATGTCTATTCTAGAACAACACTTAGATTATTTCTTAATGATAGTCAACCCTCAAGGATCATGTTTGTACTGTACCTGTATTTTTTAACCCTATTTTATTTTTTTGTGATGATGGATGTGGTTTATCTATATTCTCACAATCACTAGTATGGGCACTTTAGGGTTTGTCACATGGAATATTAATGGAGCCGGTAGCCAACATAAAAAATATAGAATCTTTGACAAGATCAAAAGATTAAAGGCAGAGGTGTTACTCCAAGAAATTCATAGATTACCATCAACTGTGGATGAGCTAAAATCTGCTGAGTTTCCTGATGTATTTTCAGCCTGCTATAATTCGAGACAGAGGAGGGTAGCAATACTAATACATAAAAATGTTAACGTCACAATATTATAAACAATAATAGATCCTCACGGTAGATATATAATATTAAAATTATCCATATTCAGTCAAAAATATTGTATTGTTAGTGTATATGGGCCAAATGTGGACAACGCCATTTTTTTCATGATCTCTTTTCTATTCTATCAAATCAAATGGACTACGCAATGGTGATGGGAGGTGACCTTAACTTGGGTTTAGATGATAAAATGGACAGGCTAAATACAGTAGGAGTTCAACGAGGCTGGCAATCTATAAATGTAGTAAAACAGTACATGAGTGATTATGGACTCTGCGATGCATGGCGTTCTCTTCACCCAGATAGCAAAGAATATTCTTTCTTTTCACATGTGCATAAATCTTATTCTCGTCTAGATTATTTCATAATAAGCAATTCATTGCTGACTAACATTTCAGACACTAAGATACACCTTATTGCTATCAGCGATCATGTACCAGTTACATTAAATGTAGCTAATATTAAAGAAAACCCAAAAAGTATAAACTGGAGATTAAATACCTCACTGCTAAAAGACGAATAATTTATACAATATGTTAAAAATGAATGGACGCTGTATTTGGAGTTTAATGACTTGCCAGGAACATCAGCATGTACACTCGGGGAGGCTGGGAAGACAGTTATGAGAGGAAAAATAATATCCTATTCAACAAATAAAAAGAAAAAAGAAAATAAACGTATTGAGGAATTAGAGAAATCCATAAAATTACTAGAAGGTATACAAGGAGAAGATATACAAAAAAAACTACGCAAAACAAAGTTAGAATTAAATAAATTTATTGATAAAAAGAACAAATTCTTGGTAGAAAGGTTTCGATTAGAACATTTTGAACACAGTAATAAATCAGGGAGCTTTTTAGCAAATCAACTCAAATTAAACAAAGAAAAAACATCTATGTACGGTATTAAAGACACAAATGGAAATACAGTATAACTTATGATGAGGGAAAAGTAAACAGTGTTTTTAGAGATTTTTATAAAACTATATACTCCACAAATAAATCCAACAAATGAGGATATCAATCAATTATTGGATAGAGTAACACTTCCAAAATTAAACAGTAGTCAATCATCAGACCTAGACTCACCATTAACATCAGCAGAACTCCATGAAGCATTAAAAAAATGCCAAATAAAAAATCTCCTGGTCCAGATGGCTTTCCAGCAGAATTTTATAAAGAATTTTGGACTATATTGGAACCAATATTTTACAGAATGCTATTGGAATCAGAAGAAAATGGCAGGCTTCCAACACAAATGAACTCAGCCAACATTAGTCTCCTTTAAAAATCAGGCAAGGACCCAGTATTGCCTACAAGTTATTGTCCTATCTCGCTTATTAAAGCTGGGGTATGTAAGATTGTAATGTAGTCTGTAACTTTTCAAACAATATATTTTTAACATATTTCTTCACTCAGTCACTATCTACTGACAAACTGATGTTAGACAAAGTAATCTCTGAAAAAATCTATTGTCCCCTTGCTTCTCTATCAGCATTTATAAAAACACTGAAAACACAAGAGTGACCAGGACACTGACAGCCAATAAAAACAGAGTTGTTTGTCACGCCCCAACCCACGCCCCCACCTGTCCCAGCCGCAGCTCGTTCTCATTCAAAGGATTGCAAAGCGATGCAGGACTGTTTTTTATGTGACACAAAATGTATTAAATATCCCTTCTTTATCCCAGAGCTGGACTTTTATTTAGTTTTTTTGCCAAAAGCCAAGTGATCGCTTCATCCTTCACTGACAGACATGAGGAAATGGATTTGTCACGAGTCACGAGCGAATTAAAACATGTCCAACGTTGCTTTGTGAACCTCTGATGATTTCTGCTGGATTTTGTGTTGTAGGATGAGTGATTCGTGGTTTTATTAAATTTTTTTAACAGTTATATTATCATATAAACACAGAATATCGCAGCGCAAAGACAGGAGGAGGTGGAGCATTCCACACATTCCAGACCAGCGCAGCGACATGAGGAAGTCACGAGCGAATTAAATCATGTCCAAACGTTGCTTCGTGAACCTCTGCTGGTGTCTGCTGGATTTTGTGTTGTAGGATGAGTGATTCGTGGTTTTATTAATTTTTTTAAACAGTTATATTATCATATAAACACAGAATATCGCAGCGCAGAGACAGGAGGTGGAGCATTCCACACATTCCAGACCAGCGCTGACTAGACATGAGGAAGTCACGAGCGAATTAAATCATGTCCAAACGTTGCTTCGTGAACCTCTGCTGGTGTCTGCTGGATTTTGGGTTGTAGGACTGGCGCTCCATGGTTTTATTTTATTTTATTAGAAGGTTTTATTAACATAAACACAGAATATTGCAGCGGTTCTGAGCAGAGAGCAGCAGGGGGCGGAGCAGATCCCAAGTTCACCAGAAGCACGGACTGTGCCATATATGGCTCTGAGGGGAGGGAGCAGAATGCTTTTCTGCGCTGAAAATATTTCTAAGTCCCAGAGAGTCCCAGTGTTCAAATATCGCAGACCCCAGCTTTAATGTCGATGTTAAAATAATTTGTAAAGCCCTCTCTAAAAGATTAGAGGATAACTCCTTTTATTATTCATCCAGATCAAACTGGATTTATAAAAGGAAGACATTCGACTACAAACACTCGCAGATTATATAATTTAATAGAGTATTCATATAGTAAAAATATTGAAACAGCTATTTTATCTTTAGACGCAGAAAAAGCATTCGATAGAGTAAATTGGAATTTTTTATATGCTACCTTGATTAAATTTGGATTTGGAAATCATTTTAATAATTGGTTGAAAATACTATATAACTCACCAAAAGCATGTGTCAGGACAAATAATCAAATATCTTCAAGCTTTTGTTTAGAGAGGGGCACAAGACAGGGATGCCCACTTTCACCAGCATTATTTGTTATGTTTATTGAACCTTTAGCAGCAGCAATAAGGCAAACTGCTGACATTAAAGGCATAGAATGTAAAAGTATAGAATATAAAATTAGTCTATATCAGTCAAAGTCAAAGTCAACTTTATTGTCAGATCTGCAATATGTACTGTACAGGACATACACAGGACCGAAATTGCGTTTCTCTCAGTCCCTCGGTGCAACAGTAAACATCTAAACATTGAAACACTGAAACATATAATAATAGACATAAGCATAAAATAGTAAAACTAACACTGTCCTGAGTTTTTTTGCATAGTGGTATAAGAGTATGAAAATTTACACCAACTCTAAAACTAAAACATTAAACATTTAATGAACATAATACTGTCCTGAGTTTTTGCATACTAGTATAAAAAAAGAGTATAAAAAGTATAACTAAAATAAACTAAAGGTTTCTAGCATTGACATTTGCAAAGTGGCAAAGCAGCGTATGAGTTAATGTACACAGTATATGTATGAGGTAGTAGTTGATGTTGTTATAGAGGCAAAAAGTGGCATATGCAGTAAGGCACATTGGGCATCCCTAAATAAGACCGTTCAGAGCACACTGTATATGTATCAGCAGTGGTGTAGATATTAGAGTAGTGTAAATGTAAACAGTAGTAATTACATGTAAGCAGTAGTAATAAAAGTAAACAGTATTAATAAATGTAAACAGAGAATGTAAACAGTATTATGATTATAGGCAGTGATGTAATACAAACATTAGTGCAAGTATGAGAAGTAGTGCAAACTGTATGAGCACATGACCGAGAGTTTAGTGAATAACCCGTTTGATGACACAGAGTCCAGTGTTAAAATCTTTGTGTTGTGTGGTAATGTGTGAGAAAGTTTTAGTGTTAAGGCAGTTCAAATGGGAGGGGGGGCAGAGCAGGCAGAGTGTTTAGCATCCTGACTGCCTGATGAACAGAGCTGTCTCTCAGTCTGCTGGTTCGAGCCTGGAGACTCCTCAGTCTCCTCCCTGATGGCAGCAGTCTGAAGCAGCTGTGTAGTGGGTGTGTGGGATCACCTGCCATGCAGTGGGCTTTCCGAGTGAGGCGTTTGCTGTGTAAGTCCTGCAGTGAGGGCAAGGAGGTGCCCACGATCTTCTCAGCTGCTCTCACAATGCGCTGGAGGCTCTTGCGGCAGGATGCAGTACATGCACCAAACCACACAGTGATGCAGCTGGTCAGGACACTTTCTATGGCACCTCTGTAGAAGGTGCTCATGATGGGGGTTGAAGCTCCAGCCCTTTTCAGCTTGCGGAGAAAGTAGAGACGCTGGTGAGCCTTCTTTGCCAGTGCTGCAGTGTTCCTGCTCCAGGACAGGTCCTTTGAGACGTGCACTCCCAGGAACTTGGTGCTGTCCACTCTCTCCACTGCGGTGCTGTTGATGGTCAGAGGGGCATGTTGGGCATCCTTCTTCCTGAAGTCCACAACAATCTCCTTTGTCTTCTCCACGTTGAGAGTGAGATTGTTGTGTCCGCACCACAAGGCCAGGCGGCTCACCTCGTTCCTGTAGTCCGTCTCATCGTTGTTGCTGATGAGACCCACCACTGTTGTGTCGTCCGCAAACTTGATGAAGTGGTTGGAGCTGTACGATGGTGTGCAGTCGTGTGTTAGCAGGGTGAATAGAAGGGGGCTCAGCACACATCCTTGTGGGGCCCCTGTGTTCAATGTGATGGTGCTAGATGTGTTACTCCCGACCCGCACTGTCTGTGGTCTCCCGGTCAGGAAGTCTAGCAGCCAGTTACACATTGAGGTGTTCAGCCCCAGACTGTCCAGTTTAAGGATGAGCTGTTGGGGGATGATGGTGTTAAATGCCGAGCTGAAGTCGATGAACAACATTCTAACATAGGAGTCCTTCGTGTCCAGATGTGTGAGAGCTGTGTGAAGGGCAGAGGAGATGGCATCGTCGGTTGAGCGATTAGGTCGGTATGCAAATTGGAAGGGATCCAGGGAGTCAGGGAGGACAGATGTGATGCTTTTCATGACTAGCCGTTCAAAGCACTTCATCAGGATGGGGGTGAGTGCTACTGGGCGATAGTCATTGAGGCATGCGGGCGTTGCCTTCTTTGGGACAGGGATGATGGTGGTGGCTTTGAAACAGGTGGGGACGATGGCCTGGCTCAGTGAGATGTTAAAGATGTCCGTGAAGACCGCTGCGAGTTCCCCTGCACAGTCCTTCAGCACACGACCAGGTATGTTGTCAGGACCAGAGGCCTTCCGGGCGTTAATCTTGATGAATGATCGCCTTACGCTGTCTGAGGACAGCGTCAGCACCTGGCCATCAGGAGAGGGGGGGAGTTTATGTGCTGGTGTGCTGTTACTTGCCTCGAACCGAGCAAAGAACTCATTCAGTTCATTCAGCGCAGAGGCTGAGCTGTCACAGGTCTGGGGGGGTGGTTTGTAGTTTGTGATGGTCTGTATTCCCTGCCACAGACTGCGTGTATCCCTGCTGTCCTTGAAACGGTGAGCTATTTTCCCAGAATACTGCCTCTTTGCCTTTCTGATGCCCCGGTCCAGGTTGTTTCTGGCTGCCCTCAGGCCCACCTGATCTCCCGCTTTGAAGGCAGCATTCCTGGCTTTCATGAGTCTGTGAACCTCAGCTGTCAGCCATGGCTTCTGGTTAGCCCGAACAGTGATGGTTTTAAGGTTGGTTACATCATCAATGCACTTGGTGATGTATGAACATACAGTGTCTGAGTACTCCTGGAGACATGTGGTGTTGTTTGTGGTAGCAGCTTCTTTGAACATACTCCAATCTGTGGTGTCAAAACAGTCCTGGAGTGCCTCTGAAGACCCCTCTGGCCACACTCGTATCTGCTTGCGGACTGGTTTTGTGACTTTCACCAGTGGCCTGTATGCTGGCTTTAGCATAACACAGATATGGTCAGAAGCACCAATGTGGGGGAGGGGGATGGCTCTGTAGGAATTTTTCATGGTGGTGTAAACCTGGTCCAGGGTGTGGTTTCCTCTTGTTGCAAAGTTTATGTTTCTGTATGTTTTTGGAAGAACACTCTTTAAATCTGCTTGGTTGAAATCACCAGCCGTGATGAGAAAAGCATCAGGGTGGGCTGTTTGTTGCTCACTGATGTGCAGATATAGTTCATTCAGTGCCTCACCTCTATCTTTGCTGTTGGAGCTTGGAGGGATATATACAGCAACAATCATAACAGCTGTAAACTCCCTCGGTATGTAGAACGGTCTGCATTTAATAGTCATGAACTCCACTAAATGTGAGCAGTGTTTGTAGACCACAGCAGCATCACGACACCATGCGTTGTTGATGTAAACACAGAGCCCGCCTCCGCGAGTCTTACCTCCCTTGATGAAAGCTCGGTCCGCTCTGTAGCATGTTAGCTGCTCCAACTGGATAGCGTGGTCCAGAACGTTGTTGTTAAGCCACGTTTCCGTGAATACAAACACACAACAGTCTCTCACAGTCTTTTGTGTCGTTCGTAGCAGGCGTATATAATCCAATTTGTTGTCCAAGGAGCGCACGTTAGCCAGAACCATGGATGGAATAGCCGGCCTGTGTGGGCTAGCTGCTAGCCTAGCTCTGATACCTCCGCGTTTACCCCGCTTCTGTTTCCTGTCACGCCGCTTGTGGCGTTTCCATGGCGGGCGCGGTGAAGCGTCACGCCGCTTGTGGTACTTCCACGGCGGGCGCGATGAAGGGAAGCTCGGGGCTGGCTTCCAGAGCAGCTCGCAGTCACGAAGCTCACGTAACTCCTCCTCGAGCTCATGTAGCTTCTCCTGGAGTTCGCTGTTTATTCCCAAATGAGCGGTTTTTCCGACATCAAGCAGGAATTCACGGCTATACTTGCGTTCTTGAACACGTAGACAAGACAAATACGTGCCGGCAAATTGCGGCGTGCAGGACAAAACAGACGAAAGCACCGTATTGCTGGGAGAGAGAGAAGCCGCAACGTTTGCACGCGCCGCCATCTTGGCTTTCAACTCCTTTCAAATATGCTGACGATGTTTTACTTTTTCTTCAATATTCAGAAAACTCTATATCTAATGTTATCAAATTAATAAACTCATTCTCATAAGTTTCTGATTATTCTATAAATTGGTCAAAATCTACAGCTCTTCCAATAAATTATGTGTTTAATACTTCTTTAAATGAAAAACTACAATCAGGTAACATTACATACTTGGGTATTAAGATTTCTCATAGATTAGAAGACTTAATAAAATTAAATCATATACCACTTTTAAAGAAAATTGAAGACGATCTTACTAGATGGAAATCTCTACCAATTTCACTTATGGGAAGAGTTGCCTCAGTAAAGATGATGGTCTTGCCGAGAATAAATTATTTATTCTCAATGATTCCAAATAAACCTTCAAATGAATGGTTTAAGTCCTTGGATTCTTTCATATCTAAATTCCTTTGGAAAAACAAAACTCCACGTATTAGCTTAAAAACACTACAGAAATCTAAAGAAACCGGAGGATTAGAACTTCCAAACTTTTATCACTACTATTTAGCAAATAGGTTAGAATATATTTCAAAGTGGCTAAATCCAAATGCACTAGATGTTACTTGGTTAGATATAGAGCAAACTTTATGTAATAATATTAGGGTTTCAGATCTGCCATTTATTAGTATTAATATAAAAAACATGTCTGCTTTAAAAGTATCAGTATTAGCTCATCTCTGACAGCATGGTGGGAGTATCTGAAAATGACAAAGTCTTCACTACTCCCATGCAGACAAACACCCATCTGGAACAATCCTGACATACAGAAAGAAAATAATATGTTAAATTTCTCAGGTTGGAGACTTAAGGGAATTGAACGTCTGGAACACATATTTGATGGTGTAGACTTTATTTCATTTAATGAATTAATAATACAATATGGCATTGACAATAAATACTTTTTAGAATATCAACAAATCAAGTCTATTGTAAAAAAGAAATTTAAGCTTAATAGAGAATTGTTAGAGACACCAATATGCGTGTCAGAATTCATTAATCTTAAACAACCCAAATTGTTATCTAAAATATACAAGAAATTGTCTAGAATAGATGACTCCATAACACTTCCTGTTGCAAAATAGGAGACAGATTTATCAGTCAACTTTGACCAAAACACCTGGTCTCAGATATGTTTAAAAACATTTAAAATGACTACAGGTAGTCCCTAACTTACGAGCGAGTTCCGTCCCTAGGGGGCGCTCGTATGTCAAAAATTCGTAAGTAGGATCACATAGTAAAAAAAAAAAATAAAAAAAATTTTTTTTTTTTTTTTATTTTTATAAATGAATACATGTACAGTACTGGACAGTCACCAAGCACTTAGCCTATCCTAACACAGTTTTTAAAGATGAAGGAATAAGTTGAATTGTCTCCCTTTCACATAAAGGGAGCAAGCTCCCTATGGAGCCTGCAGGGAGGAGGGAGACAATTCAACTGACTCCTTCATCTTTAAAAACTGTGTTAGGATAGGCTAAGTGCTTGGTGACTGTACAGTACTGTACATTTATCTATTTATTAAAAATATACAGTATTTTTATTTTTTATTGTTTTTTATTTATAAATAGATAAATGTACAGTACTGTACAGTCACCAAGCACTTAGCCTATCCTAACACAGTTTTTAAAGATGGAGTCAGTTGAATTGTCTCCCTCCTCCCTGCAGGCTCCATAGGGAGCTTGCTCCCTTTATGTGAAAGGGAGACAATTCAACTTATTCCTTCATCTTTAAAAACTGTGTTAGGATAGGCTAAGTGCTTGGTGACTGTCCAGTACTGTACATTTATTCATTTATAAAAAAAATAAATTAAAAAAAAGTAAAAAAAAATAAAAAAATGTTTTTTTTATTTTTTTTATTTTTATGAGATGCATGCTCGTAAGTCCGGGACCTCGTAAGTAAGAGCACTCGTAAGTCGGGGACTACCTGTAGAATATCTAATTTACAATTAATACAGTATAAAGTTTTCTATAGAGTACACTATACAGGTCATCGAATGTTTAAGATGGGATTTACATCATCCAACAATTGCTCACAGTGCACAAGTAATATACCTGATGATTTATGCTGGTGAAGATTCTCAGTCGTCCAGGACATGATAAATCAAAAAGGCGTTCAATTCAAGATCAACTGGACTTTATTTGTAACAGAAGACGTTTCGCTTCTCATCCGAGAAGCTTTAGCTTCTCGGATGAGAAGCGAAACGTCTTCTGTTACAAATAAAGTCCAGTTGATCTTGAATTGAACGCCTTTTTGATTTACCTGATGATTATATTCACACACTCTGGTTCTGTCCACCCGTTCAGAGGTTCTGGGTACAGGTATGTGAAGACTTGTCTAAATGTTTGAAATGTAATATCCCACTCTCTCCATCTGTTTGCTTATTGGGTATCTTTGAAGATGTTATACTAGAAAAAAATACATCCTGTATGCTTTTCACTGCCTTATGCACTGCCTTAGACTCAATGAGTAGTTTAAGTTTCTTTCCATTAATAACAAAACCAACAAGGATCACATCTCATAGTGCCACCATAATCGATAATGTCTTCACAAATGTCATAAATGGGGATGTGACAAATGGTATTTTGATGTCTGATATTAGTGATCATTTGCCAATTTTCATAATTTATAAAAATGATTTCCTCTACAAGAAAATTATTAGAAAAAACAATAAATTAATAATCACATCAAAAAAAGCACTAGACAACTTAAAAGATGATCTAAATAAACAAAAATGGGATGATGTATATGTAAATGACGTAAATGAATCTTATGATAAGTTTATGAATATACTAGAAGTTTTGTACAATAAAAATTGTGTGAAAATTAATGACAAACAAAATAAAGATACAATAGATCCACCATGGATGACGAAAGGACTGAGAAATGCATGTAAAAAAAGAATAATCTGTATTCATGTTTTATAAAATCCAAAACAGTTGATACTGAGACAAAATATAAAAAATATAAAAACAAATTAGTAGGGATTATAAGAAAACAAAAAAAGGAATACTATAGTAAACTGCTACATAAAAGCAGTGGTGATATAAGAACAACTTGGAAAATAATGAATAATGTCTTAAATAAAAACAAGGTTGGTACGAGTACTTCAAAATATTTTGTGGAAAATAATGTTGAAATCCATGATGAGAAAGAAATAGTGAATGGATTTAACAATTATTTTGCAAATGTGGGATCTACCCTTGCTTCAAAAATACCAAAAACGGATATAAATGTGAGTCATTCAATTGATAGCTGTATGAACAGTATGTTTCTCAAAGGAACTGATAAAGAAGAAATCATGATGGTGGTTAACAAATTTCAGGATAAAAGATTACCTCCCGCCTGCCGTCATAAATGCATCTTGTCCTGTCTAAATGTGCTAAGCTGGTAGAGTTTTTTTGGACTTTATCATGGAGTGTCTACTGGCAAATTGTGATAGATTCTTTTTTTGAATACCAAGTTCCTACCTGTTTGTGTCTATTCCCTTTTCCATATCTGTTGATTGTGGTGGCGCGGTTTTAGACTGCTGCGACTTCGTGCGCTGTCCCTATCCTAAGACGGATGTGCGTAATCAATTACTTTGTCTTTGTGCCCCGGTGCAATGTCAAGGTCAATAAAGATATATTCTATTCTATTCTATTCTAAAAGACTGAAAACATGGACATGATGGTTGTGAAGGAAATAATGAACTATGTCATTGAGCCATTTACATACATTTGTAATCTGTCGTTTTCATCTGGAACATTCCCGAACAGAATGAAAATAGCCGAGATAGTTCCTCTTTTTAAGAATGGCGATAAATGTTTATATAACAATTATAGGCCCATATCTTTGTTACCGCAGTTCTCCAAAATTTTAGAAAAATTATTTGTAAGTAGACTTGATTTATTTCTGGATAAACATGATATCTTAAGTAAAAGTCAATACGGGTTCAGAGCAAATAACTCAACTTCCATGGCTCTCATGGAATTGATGGAACATGTCATCACAGCTGTTGATAAAAAACAATATTGTCTAAGTGTTTTTGTTGATCTAAGAAAGGCATTTGACACTATCGACCATTCAATTCTACTCGAAAAACTGGACAAATATGGTATTAGAGGAACAGCTCTGCATTGGATACGTAGTTATTTGCATAACAGAAAACAGTTTGTACATATGAACAATGTAAGATCTGGCCTCTGTGGTATTTCATGTGGCGTGCCGCAGGGTTCTGTGCTCGGACCGAAATTGTTTATTTTATATGTAAATGATTTGATGAATGTGTCAAGTATGCTTAGATGTGTTCTTTTTGCTGACGATACTACTTTTTTTTGTTCTAGTGATGATTTGAAATATTTGATTGATTTGATGAATAATGAGTTTGTTAATATACAAACCTGGTTTAATTTAAATAAGTTATCATTGAATATTTATAAAACCAATTATATGATTTTTAGCAAAAAAAAGATAACCTCAGTTTTTCCCTTCAAAATTAACGGTGTGGAAATAGGGAGAGTCAGTGAAATGAAGTTTCTAGGTGTAATCATTGACGATAAATTATCATGGAGACAACACGTAAATTCTGTTAAAACTAAATTGTCCAAATCCATAGCAGTATTATATAAAGCAAAGGATTTACTGAATGACAATGCCTTGTATTTGTTATACAATACAATCATAGTACCACACTTAATTTACTGTGTTGATGTCTGGGGAACTGCGTGCAAAACCTTAACAAAGCCTATTTTCATCCTTCAAAAAAGAGCTATACGAATTATAACAAGAATGCATTATTATCATCCTGCAAACAATCTATTATATTAAATGAAACTATTGAAATTTTACGATCTAGTAGAATACAATATTTCCTTATTTATGCATAAAGCTCAAAACCACAAACTACCTCATAATATTCAAAAACATTTTTTAAAAAGAAAAAGCTGTTACAATCTTAAGGGAACAGACATTTTTGTTAAGCCACATTATAGAACCAGTTTAAAGGGTCGGTTTACTTTAATGCATGGAATAGATTTATGGAATGGTTTGGAAAATGATGACAAAAAAATTGAATCAAAACCTATATTTAAAAAGTTGATTAAACGCAAATTCTTAAATAGATATCTACAAATGCAAAATTGTTAATTTATTAATCTTCAACAATTGTTATGGGCTATGAATTTTTGTTCATGTATGATCATTGTTTGATTTGAGTGTTAAATAGAATTTTGTTTTTAGAAGGGGCAGATATTATAAGAATTTTATTCTTCATCTGCTTCCTTTCATTTTAAATCTGTTTTTTGCTTTCTATACATGTTTTGAATTTGTTGCTTTGTGTTTTGATTTGAGATGAATAAATTACATAAAAAAAATGCATCGCAAAGAAAACCATACTCCTAAATTGGAAAAATAAAAATAATCTTAGCATTAATCAGTATAAAAATCTTCTAGATCATATTAGTCTTGAAACAGCATCTGCCGACACATAGGATCAATCTATTTGGCATTCTTTGATCGGCTCCGTTACGTAGTGAGGGTGGGGGGTCTGGGATCTGGCCTTGTGGGGCATTGGGGCTGGTGGGGGGGGGGTTGGGGTTTGGGGCGCCGGGGGGTTGGGGCTGCTTGGGCGGGGAGGACCCTGCCTTCGACCTGGGGAGGACCGGGGGGTTCTGGGGGATGTCTGCTGGGGGCGGCATGCGGGCCCTCGGGTGGTCGGTGGCGGCGGTCATGGGTCGCCGGTCGGTGACCCGGCTGTGCTGGGGTGGTTTCGGGGTGGGCGCCGGGAGCTTGGGATTCTGGGGGCGTGTCGTCCCCGCGCTTGGGCCTGGTGGGGATCGGGGGTCTTGGGCTCTGGCGGGCGGGTCGCCGGGCTATGGGCTGGCTCGCGCTCTGGTGCCCGGCTCTGGCAGGGGGACCTCTGCTCGCTGGTGGGTTGTGGGTTCATGTGCTGGGGGGTTGGGTGTCTGGGAGCGTGACTAGTGGCCAAAGGGAGGGGGCGGGTTAACCCAGCCCGGGTGTCTAATGTGTTATGTGTTCTGAAAGTTGTTAGTATGAAGGGTGGGTGTAGTATTTCTTCTGGGGTGGGGACTAAGTGGATGTCTTTGATGATGGTCTGGGACTATGCTTGGCCGGCGTGCGGGCCCTAGTTGGGGCCTGCTCGCGATGCTTCCTGGCTCTGTTGGCAGTTAGGCGGGCGCTCTTGGCCTTGTCGTCCATGTGGGATTTTGTGTCTTCTTGGGCGGCGGGCTAACTGCGGTTCGTTGGCGTCGTGGCGGCCCTGGTGGGTGTGGGCTGTTGGTTCTGCTGGCGGTCGGAGAGGTGTTTTTCTTTTGCCTCGCTCCTTGGGTGGACCTTGGCAAACTGGGGGGGGGGGTATGTAGGGTCAGCGGGGGAGCTGACTCGCTGCGGGAACATTGTTCCTGCAGATATTTTCTCCCCATCCCTCACCACGCACCTCCGCCCTCTTCATCTCAACTTAATACATGTAGGGATTTTGAGACTCGGGTGTGCTGCAACGGTTTTACATCTCTGTTGTTCAGAACCACCTGGGACTCAATTTTATTATACACTTTAGACATTCACTCATAAACATCCTCATAAAAGTCACATATAGGGAATGGAATGAGCACTATGGTTATGGGGGGCGGGATGACATCACTCTCGCCCCCTGTGCCTATGCTCACTCACAATTATGCATTTAGACAATTAGGGCCTGGGTTAGAGTTGGAGTGGAGGGGAAACTGGTATAATGCCAGCCTTTGCTCCTTCTCTTTCCTTTTTAAGTACACTTTACAACAACACTCACCAACAGCACATTTGGGGACGGGGTGGGTGTGTCGGGGTCTAGATTTGTTAATTTAAATTTTATTTATTTATGTATTTATTTATATATATATATATATATTTATATTAT
>JBBPBX010005069.1:46497-73656 GCA_038048925.1 Garcialebias charrua
TTATATATATATATATTTATTTATTTTTCTCTTACCCCCCTGGTTGCCTGGCGGTCATTCTGGGGGTGGGCCGTCAGGGGTTGTCCTGGTATGTGGGAGGGTTCGGGGCCTGCGGGTTCGCCGTGGACGGGGCTGGCATTCCGCTCTCCCTGGGGCTGCTTGGGCTCGGGTGTCATGTCCTGTCGGCAGAGAGAGGGTTGGGCCGATTCTTGGATGTCGGCTACTCTCCACCCCAGAATGAATGGGCCTACCTCCTGGGTTTGGGTACGGGCTCCCCCACGTAGGGGGCAGGTACATGTCTGGACCTAGGGGGTATAGAGTGTGCATCGGGATTATGAATGGAACGTGTCGTTATTGTTTGTCTTTGTGTGAGTGAGGATGAGGGTGGGTTTGAGTGAGTGTGTCTGTGTATGAATGTCTAATTGTCAGGCTGGGATTTGGACTGCCCCATCTCTGTTACATCTAATGCTACTTGATGTCGCGCTCCTAGCACGTGGTCCCCGGGTGGGTGTCCTTTTGCCTGCGGGCGGGCTGGGGGCCCTTGCTGTCATTTTCGGGGGTTGGGCGCTTGGGCGTGTGTCGGCTCGCCTTGGTGGCTGCCTGATGGGGCTCGGGTCCTCTGGTCCTATCGGGTCTGGGCCTGAGGGGTGGGCGTCTCCTGGCCTTGGTGTCCAGGCCTGGGGCTACGTCAGTGCAGCGGGCTCTGGCGGGGGCCTGTGGGCTTGTCGCTGTTTGCCCCCCGGGGGTCATTGTATGTGGCCGCTGGTGGAGCTCGTCCGGTTATTCCCCTTGGTCGGATCTGGGGAGTGGGTGAGTGGCTCGTCCTGTTCGGGTGGCCCTGGGGACTCTGGGCTCGGGGTCCTTCTTGGGGTCTTGGCTTTGATCGCCCCTTCGTCTGCCTCTGGCTTTGGAGGGACGGATCTCTGATGCTTCACAGTAGCTGCCGAGTGTTCTATTGGAGGAACCTTATTCACTTATGCATGCTCACAACCACACACAAATGGATGCAGGGATGTATATGTAGATATCATATGCAGATATGTAGATGGATATGTGATATTAATGCATATGTATGTATACTGTATATATATTTGTAGGTATGGGTATGTTTATTTATAGAAATCTACTGCAAGGTCATGAATATTATTAGTCTTTATGCATATATGTTTCATTGCTGTGTTCTGTCATGTGCTTTGCAGGATTGCGGATGGAGGTTGGGTGTGTTTGCCTTGTGCTCTTTTTGTGGATAATTATTGTTTTGTTGTCTTACTTTCTATCTTTTCTTTCTCTCTATTAAAAAAAAATAGATGAAAATGTACCAATGGGAGAGTCTGAGTGAAGCTAATGATGTCCAGTTAACCAATGAATACAGGGTGCAGTGGTGGGTACGATAATTGCAGCCAATTATGAATCTTAGCGCACCATGATAGACAGCATCCAACATCTGCAGGGTACTTGTAGGAGCGTTCATGTAGCTAATGTCACCGTAATCAATGGAGGCAAGGAAAGTCAGTTACAAGGTGTTTCCTAGCATTCATAGTTAGACAGGATCTGTTTCTGAAAAAGAAACCCAGTTTAACTTTCAGTTTGTTTACTAGGTTTTCCATGTGGAGATTAAAAGAGAGATGCGAGTCCACCAATACACCCAAATATTTATAGGAATCATCAAACTCAATAGGGACACCATTTGAGGATAAAATCAGAGGAAGAACTGCTGGGACCAACTTCTTGTTTGAAAAAAGCATCCCTTTGGTTTTATTAGCATTTAACACAAGTTTGAGACAGAACAAATCTGACTGGATGATATCAAAAGTGGATTGCAAAAGCTGGAAAGCCTTAGCAACCGTTTTAGCTCGACAATAAACAACTGTGTCATCAGCATAGAAATGTAAGGATACATCAGGGATGCTCTGACCTACATTACCTATGTAGATTGTAAAGAGGGTGGGTCTTAAGACCGAGCCTTGTGGTACACTATTGTTGACTAATAAATAACTGGAGGAAGTACCATAATGTTGAACACATTGCCGCCTATCAGAAAGATAGTTAGAAAACCAACCAATGGTGTGATCTGAGAAACCGATTTCTGAGAGCTCATGACACAAGATGTTATGATCCACAGTGTCAAAAGCATTAGACAGGTCTAAGAAAAGTGCAGCACTGTGATCCTTAGCATCCATTGCTTCAACAAAGTCATTAAGAACTTCCGGTGACGTCATCGTTGGAGCAACAGGGTGAGAGCTGAGCTCCAGCAGAAAACAACATAAAACAAAAAAATATATATACTGTATATTATCTGGCACAAACTGAGCGCCACGGACGAAGAGTCACCACCAGAAGCCACGAGCTGAGCTGGCTGGCCTATTTCGGAGCTTCGATTGGAGGGGGCAGAGTGCAGAGCATGGACCTGAGAGCTAGCGTCTGGAGCCACAGGCTAGACTGGCTAGCCGACCTCGGAGCTGCTGCGACCAGAGGGGGCCGAACGCCGCGCATGGACTGAAGAGCCGTTGACAGGTACAACGAACAAAGCTACTGCGCCGACCTCAGAACTGCTGCGACCGTAGGAGGCTGAGCGTTGTGCAAGGACAAGGGTACCGCCGTCTGGAGCACGAGCTGGGCTAGCATCGGAGCTGCTGCGACTGGAGGAGGCCGGGCACCATGTGCGAACCAGAGGACTGCCGTCTAAACCAGGCTAGTGAGCCAACCTCTTTGGATCATCAGATCTGATTGCTGCGGGCTGCTGAGACCGTGAGTTCTGGTCTGATAAAGTCTGATCTGGACGCTAGGCCACGGCCACCATCGTTAGGCCTGTGAGCCTCATGGAAGGATTCAGATCTTTAGAATTATAGTTGAGCTCTGGTGGTGGGAGAAATGGAGATTAATTAGCATGAGATTTAACTGAAGCTTGGAAAGTCACTCTTTCCACTTCTGAATTTAGAATTGTCGAGGGATACGTATTTATGCGCTCACCATGCTCTTTTTTTTCTTTCTTTTGGCTTCTCCCTTCATCAGGGGTCGCCACACCGAACTAAGTTCCACGAAGACTTGGCAGTTGTTTTTATGCTGGATGCCCTTCCTGATACAACCACAGACCACCAAGCTAATACAGCCCTCTGTGTGGAGCAGAGAGCTGATATCTAGGGTGCCCAGGGGAGCATATGGTGTGAGTTAAGGGCCTTGCTCAAGGGCCCAGAGTGGGGCAAATGAGGGTGGAGACAAGTGTGACTGCTTCACTTATCCCACCCACGTTTTTAATGTTGTCTGTACCAGGGTATGAACCGGCGATCTTCTGATCACAAGCTCACCTTCTCTAACCTCTGTGCCACCACTCCTCTGCTCTATTATTTTACTTTATTAATGTAGACTTTAAAATTTTACCTTCTCCTCTTGTTGGTTTTAAAGCTGCTGTCTGCAGTGTCTGCATGACCAAAACACTTAGAAAAATTTTGAACAGGGAAAGCATTCTGCTCCCTCCCCCTCAGAGCCATATATGGCTGCTCCCCCGTGCTCTGGTGAACTTGAGATCAGCTCCGCCTCCTGCTGCATGTCATCTCGGAGCCGCTGCATATTCTGTGTTTATATGTTAATAAAATGTTCTAAAAAATAAAGCCATGGAGCGCTGGTCCAGCACACCAGAAGACCAGAAAATCTGCAGGGACTCGGGCAGCCACGTTGAACCCTAGTTTAATTCTCTTGTGACAACCTCAGTCATTTCCTCATCATTGCAGTCAGCGGAGGGAGAGGAGAGGAGGAGGAGGGAGAGGAAGGAGGAGGAGGGAGCGATTACTTGACTTTTGGCAAAAAAACAAAATAAATTTTCAGATAAGGGATGAAGAAGTGGAATTTAATACATTTGTGTCACATATAAAACAGTCCTGCATCACTTTGAATGAGAACATGCGCAGATGCTCGCTGGCTGCGCGCTGGAACAGGTGGGGGCGTGGGTTGAGGCGTGAGAAGCTCTGTTGAGGACAACTGGAACGCAGCATTATTGGCTGATTAAAAACTCTTGTTTTTTATTGGCTGGTTAACCGAGGGACGCTCTGGTTTTTATAAATGCTTTTATTACCACCGGGAGATGCCAGAGGACTATAGTTTTTTTCAGAGATTACATGTATAACATCAGTCTATCAGGAGATGTGGCAGAGTGAAGAAATATGTTTAAAAAATAAGTTACATACTTGAGCTTTAATGACATTAAAATGTCTTCATGATCTTTCCTCTCTGTTATACATACATACAATTCTGAGTATAACACAATAATAAGTGTAATTATGACAGATGGCAAAGCGATGTGTGGCTTATACATAAGTGTGGTCTATTTATGTATTTTTTTATGTACAGTATTGGGCATGGCTTATATTTAGGTGCACTCAATATTCTGGAAATTGCGATTTAAGTGTGTACCGTATTTTTCGGTGTATAGGTCACACCTTTTTATGTGTTTTTTCAAGGCCTAAGACCTATACACCGATGCAACCTATTTATGGATTTTTTCCCATATTTTTAGACCAATTTTTGGCTGAGTTGTGACCCTTTTCACTTTGGCAGAAAATGGTGCAGTACCACTTTCGGCCGCTAGGGGCGTAGTGCAGTACCACTTCCAGAGGAGTACACCAACCCAAGAAGAAGAAGAAGACCATTTCCAGCTCATGTGTCCGAAAAAAAGCTCCTCTGCTCGGACTGACTCTGTCGGCCTCCTGGTCTGTGTAAAAGATCAGCTGTCTGGCTTTGATGCAGCTATCTTTTATGTGCACGAATCACCGACAGGATCGAAGGATGGTAGAAGACTCGGTCTGGTTCACTGCGAGCTTTTATTCAACATGTCCGCCATTCACCTTGCCGGTACAACACCCACTTCTAACCTAACGTTGCGTCAACTACGTACTGTAATCACGTCATTACGTACATTATAACGTAAGCACGTATATGTACGTGACAGGATATTACATCTCCCTTTTTTTAAATAAAAATAAATGTTCTTCTACAACACATACTAATCAGAACCTCTTATAACAAAAGATCTATAACCAATACAAAATAGCTACACATGACATTTAACACAACACCTGCTGTAAATGTAAAATTTTGAACATACATTTTACAAGCATTTTTTTTCTCTTTTTTTTCGCAAGTTCTTGAACATTCATTTAACAAGCAAAATTCAAAATGTTTCTGGGTCTCACCACTCGACCTGATCGAGTTTGTATCAGAGGTTTGGACTCTGTCCATGCTTGTTTGTTGTGCAATGTCTGGTGGTTCTGGTTCTGGTGTTGAACAATCTGGTGTGGTAACTTTAGAAGTTGGAATCAGATGTCGTCTGTTCCTTCTGATTGTAGAACCATCTTCCGTCTTGATGTGGTACGAGCGATTAGTCTTTGCTGGTCCGATGACAGTTGCTGGCTTCCAGGTAACATCTGGCAGTTGAAAACGGACAGCAGCTCCCGGTGACAGCGCTGGCAGTGGTTTGGCAGTTCTGTCATAATACCACTTTTGTCGCTTTTGACATATCTGTCTTCTGCGGTGAATGTTGCTCTGGCGAGTCAATTCAGGTTGTAATTGCTCTTTCATGGATGGAAGGGTTGAGCGAAACCTCCTGCTCATCAGCAGTTGTGCTGGTGATTTGAATCCATCAACCGGGGTGTTCCTGTATTCTAACAGGCTGAGGTAGGGGTCTGTTCTCTTCATGTGTGCTTTCTCCATGAGAGCTTTGACAGTTTTCACAGTTCTTTCTGCCAAACCGTTGCTCTGCGGGTACATAGGGCTGCTTGTTATGTGTTCAAAGTCCCATGCTTTGGCGAAATTTCTGAATTCTTGTGAGCTGTAACAGGGTCCATTGTCACTTACTACAGTCTGTGGAATTCCAAATCTGGCGAATGTGGCTTTTAGTTTTTGAATAACCACTGATGATGTGAGGTTGGGAATTTTTTCCACATCAAAATACCTGCTGTAGTAGTCTACAGTGACGATGTAGTCATTGTTGTTCCATGTGAACAGGTCTGTCGCTACAGCTTGCCAAGGTTGGTCTGGTATCGGGTGAGAAACCATTGGTTCTTTTGGGAGTGAGCTTCTGTGCTCCAAACAGATGCTGCATGACCCAACTAGTGTCTCTATTTGTTTTCCCATACCTGGCCAAAACAATATATCTCTAGCTCTCTGTTAAAATTTGTCCATTCCCAAATGTCCTGCGTGTATACGTGACAACATTTCATTTCTCAACACATTTGGAATAACAAATTTTTCCCCTTTTAGAAGAATACCATTAGCCTCTGAGAGCTCATGCCTAATGTTCCAATATTCTGAAACAGCTTGTGGGCATTTCTTGGCTGATTCCGGCCAACCCGACTAGATAATTCTCTTTAAGAGTATGAGTTGTTCATCTCTTGCTGTAGCGTCTCTGATTTCCATCGTTTTGCGGTCGCTTACAGGTGCATTGTCCATCACAGTGTACACTTGGAAGTCCATACCTTCGCTTAATGAAGGATCGTGGCGTGCAGTGGGTTTTCTGGATAAAGTGTCTGTGACTGGTATATGCTTGCCTGGTTTGTGTACGATGATGATGTTGTACCTCTGTAGCTGTAGGATCATTCATTGAAGTACAGTATTGGAGGAGCAACTGCAAGGGGTTTTTGCATAATTGACTCCAGTGGTTTGTGGTCTGACTCAACGATTACCTGACGTCCATACAGGTATTGGTGAAAATGTTTACAGCCAAAGAGTACTGCAAAGAGTTCTTTCTCAATCTGTGCATAGTTTACTTCAGTCTCGTTGAGGGTTTTAGATGCGTAGGCTACTGGCTTTTCATTTTGTAGCAAGACGGAACCTAATCCGTACTTTGAAGCATCTACTTGCAGCTTCACTTCCTTTTTGTGGTCAAAGTAGGTGAGTACTGGACCTGGTTCTGTTGTGAGTAGATCTTTCACACACACTTGAAAGCGGCTTCTTGGTTTGTGTCCCATACGAACTTGTTCTTTTCTTTCAGGAGTTCTCGGAGCGGCGCAGTCACTTCTGACAGTTGTGGTGCAAACTTTGCGAGGTAAGTGACCATGCCCAGTATGGTTTCTAGTTCAGACTTGTTTTGAGGCGGTTGCATATCTCTGATGGCCTCAATTTTGTTAGGGTCTGGTTGAATACCATCACAGGTCAACGTGTGTCCAAAATAGTTAACCTCGGGTACACAAATTACGCTTTTGTCTTTGTTCAGTTTTATACCCTTTTGGCGGGTCCTCTCCAAAACTGAATGTAGGTTTGAGTCGTGCTCTTGTTTAGTGCTTCCATACACTAAAATGTCATCCACGATGGTAGCCACACCTGGTAGTCCCTCGTAGGCTTCGTCTACTCTCATCTTGAGCTGAGATGATCCCAAATGGCGGTCTTTTGAAACGATACCTGCCATAAATTGTGTTGAAAGTGGTCAACATCGACGATTCTTCATTGAGTTTAATTGTCCAGTATCCTGACCTGGCGTCTAACACGCTGAAATACTTTGCTCGAGCCAGTTTTGGTGTTACGTCGTCCAAAGTCGGTAGTGGGTAGTGTGGTCTCTGGATTGCTTTGTTTAGTGGACGTGGATCCAGACAGACTCTCAGCTTTTTAGTCTGCTGGATCCTCACCAAACGCATCTCGCGCAGCTGAAGCAGCCACTTTACATTGAAAGTCTAGGGGGCCGCGCATCTTGGAACAGCGGGGCTGTTCGCGGCACATCTACAGCATTTCAAGCAACGCATCTCGCGCAGCTGAAGCAGCCACTTTACATTGAAAGTCTAGGGGGCCGCGCATCTTGGAACAGCGGGGCGGAAAGCGGCACATCTACAGCATTTCAAGCAGCGCGGCAGCACCCGGCAGTCCCTTGTCACGCACGCGCGCGCAGCCAGCAGCCACTGTAGAAGCTGGGTTTGTCCTGCTTCTTCTGCTCGCAGATTATCAGCAACCACTCGGAACGGGACTTTCTGTGGACGAAAACAGCATCCGGTAGGAAAATATGGCATTTATAAAGTTGCTGCTTTTTTTTCGAGCGTACATCTCCCCAAAACATAAAAAAAAAAGTTTTAATCTCAACAAATACTTTTTGAGCTGCAGTTCGGCTCGTAGAAAACACACACAAGTATTGACGAGGCACGTTCGGCTCGTAGAAAACACACACAAGTATTGACGAGGCACGTACAGCTGGTTTTATCTGCCCAGTGTACATAAACAACACGGATCTGACCGGGAAGGGAGCCACGACAAGCTCCTCCCACTGCGCGTCTGCAGACGTTCGGTGGGGACAGACATCTGTTTACAGCAGCAAACACAGAGCATTAGGAGCATTTGGATGCGTTAGGTGAGGATGAGGCATTAGGCTTTTCTACGACGACGAGAGCGTTCACCCATTCAGTTGGTTTTGTGACTCTCTGTATGACGTCATTTTTCTCCATTTCGTCCAATTCAGCTTTTAGGCGGTCACGGAGGGCAAAAGGTATGCGTCGTGGCGGGCATACCACAGGGGATGCTGAGGGCTTTAGATGGATCTGGCATTCTCCTGGAAACAGACCAATCCCTTGAAATACGTCAGCAAATTCCTCATAAATGTCTGTGTTTTCTTTGAGCTGCACACCAACAGTGTGTACTAGTTTGACTATGTTTAAGTCCAAACATGCTCTCATGCCCAGAACAGAAGGTGCGTTGGCACAGACTATGTCGAATTCCAGCCAAACAGACGTGTTTTTGTAGCTGCACAACAATCTGCACGAACCCTCTGTTTTTAGTGTTTGACCTCCATATGCTGTGAGTTGACTTGTCGTGGGGTTTAATGGCATACTGCCAAGCATTTGATGAAATGTTCCTGCTGGTATTATGTTCGCTTGTGCCCCAATGTCTACTTTAAAGCTGAGTTTTTGTCTCTTTTCTCCTATTTCCAACTCTGCATAGGCTTGTTCTTTGTTAGTATTTTCATATTTTGTAGTGATTGTGTCGATAAACAGCTCCTCTTGTGGTTGTTCGTGGCTGTTTGCGACGTGATGCACTTTTCTGGGTGTAAAACTTTGTGGGCGCTGTGGTGCTTGCGTCCTGCACACGATGGCGAAATGATTAAATTTCTTGCATTTATTGCACTGGCGTCCTTTTGCGGGACATTCCTCTGTGCGGCTGTGTTCTCTCCCACATGCTCTGCACATTTTTTCACTTTGAGCGACGCCTTCGTTGCTGCGGCCTGTTGCTTTGCTACTGTGGTGCATTAGCATGCTGCGGCTTTTGCTAACCACGTGCACGGACTGTGCTGACATGCTAGCTGTGGTGTTTGTCATAGTCTTGCTATAGTTGCTATAGTCTTGCATAGTTGCTGTCGTGACAACTCGAACGATCTGGCAACGTAGATTGCTTTTTCTAGCGTTAAATCTGGACCTTGACAAAGTAGCTTTTCACGGACTCTCGGTGAATTAGTAGCAAACACAATTCTGTCCCTTATCATCTCGTCAGTGTTCGGGTAATTACAGTCTTTGCCAACAGTTTAAGCTCTGTCACAAACTTGTCGAAGCTTTCATTTTCTCCCTGAATCTTCTCTTGAAACTTGTAACGTGCGAAGATTGGATTAGCTTTCGGCGTAACGTATGCCTCGAAGTTATCATAGTAGGTTTTCAGTACCTTTTTCTGGTCTGCGCTGAGATCCCATGTGCTAAAAATGTCTCTACCTTTCTCTCCAATCCACAGGAGCAGGTAACTGCATTTCTCTTCTTGAGGCTTGCTTTTGAGTGGCCCGGTGAACATCAGTTCGACATGCTGGCGAAATCTTCTCCACGCGTCCAGTAAGTTTGTTGCGTCCCAGTCCATGTGCGGCATCGGTACACCTGCGTTCTCCATCTTCCGTCGTCAGGTCGATGAGTACAACGTTCGGGAATCTTCTAGATTATCCACTAACTTCTGACACCATGTAAAAGATCAGCTGTCTGGCTTTGATGCAGCTATCTTTTATGTGCACGAATCACCGACAGGATCGAAGGATGGTAGAAGATTCGGTCTGGTTCACTGCGAGCCTTTATTAAACATGTCCGCCATTCACCTTGCCGGTACAACACCCACTTCTAACCTAACGTTGCGTCAACTACATAATCACGTCATCACGTACATTATAACGTAAGCACGTATATGTATGTGACAGGATATTACAGTCTGGATATAACTTTGTTTTGCAAGATAAGTCAAGAACCACTCAGCGGATTTTTCTGAAACTTACAGAATGTAATCACAGTGTGGACGTTTATTAGATGTTTGAGATGAAAAACGATCTTTTATTAGCATATAGCTTCAGGTAGCTTCTGTTTATTACGTTAAAAATAGCTCAGAAACCACTCAGCGGATTTTTCTGAAACTTACAGAATGTAATCACAGTGTGGACATTTACAAGTGAGTAGCTTTATTAGATGTTTGAGATAAAAATAAAAATAAACGATCTTTTATTAGCATATAGCTTCAGGTAGCTTCTGTTTATTACGTTATAAATAGCTCAGAAACCACTCAGCGGATTTTTCTGAAACTTACAGAATGTAATCACAGTGTGGACGTTTACAAGTGAGTAGCTTTATTAGATGTTTGAGATAAAAATAAAATTTTTTATCTTTTATTAGTATATACAGTATATAGCTTCAGGTAGCTTCTAGTTTTATTTCTGTTTGTTATAAATAGCTTCTAAACCATCCATCCATCCATCCATCTTCTTCCGCTTATCCGGGGTCGGGTCGCGGGGGTAGCAGCCTAAGTAGGGAGGCCCAGACTTCCCTCTCCCCAGCCACTTGGAGCAGCTCCTCCGGGGGAATCCCAAGGCGTTCCCAGGCCAGCCGAGAAACATAGTCCCTCCAGCGTCCTGGGTCTTCCTCTGGGTCTCCTCCCGGTGGGACATGCCCGGAACACCTCACCAGGGAGGCGTCCAGGAGGCATCCTAACCAGATGCCCGAGCCACCTCAACTGGCTCCTCTCGATGTGGAGAAGCAGCGGCTCTACTCCGAGTCCCTCCCGGATGACTGAGCTTCTCACCCTATCTCTAAGGGAGAGTCCAGCCACCCTGCGGAGAAAACTCATTTCAGCCGCTTGTATCCGAGATCTTGTTCTTTCGGTCATAACCCAAAGCTCATGACCATAGATGAGGGTGGGAACGTAGATCGATCGGTAAATTGAGAGCTTTGCCTTTTGACTCAGCTCTCTCTTCACCACGACAGACCGGTACAGCGCCCGCTTCACTGCGGACGCTGCACCTATCCGCCTATCGATCTCACGCTCCAGTTTTCCCTCATTCGTGAACAAGATCCCGAGATACTTAAACTCCTCCACTTGGGGCAGGACCTCCTCCCCGACCCGGAGAGGGCATGCTACCCTTTTCCGGCTCAAGACCATGGCCTCGGATTTGGAGGAACTGATCCTCATCCCGGCCGCATCACACTCGGCTGCAAACCGCTCCAGTGAAAGTTGTAAATCACGAACTGATGAAGCCAGTAGGACCACATCATCTGCAAAAAACAGAGAAGCGATTCTAAGGTCACCAAAACGGATCCTCTCAACACCTTGGCTGCGCCTAGAAATTCTGTCCATAAAAGTTATGAACAGAATCGGTGACAAAGGGCAACCTTGGCGGAGTCCAACTCTCACCGGAAACGAGCCTGACTTACTGCCGGCAATGCGGACCAAGCTCTGACACCGGTCGTACAGGGACCTAACAGCCCTTATCAATGGGCCTGGTACCCCATACTCCCGGAGTACCCCCCACAGAACCCCCCGAGGGACGCGGTCGAATGCCTTTTCCAAGTCCACAAAGCACATGTAAACTGGTTGGGCAAACTCCCACGCACCCTCCAGGACCCTGTTGAGGGTGTAGAGCTGGTCCAGTGTTCCACGACCAGGACGAAAACCACACTGCTCCTCCTGAATCCGAGGTTCGACTATCCGACGGACCCTCCTCTCCAGAACCCCTGAATAGACCTTACCAGGGAGGCTTAAGAGTGTGATCCCCCTATAGTTGGAACACACCCTACGGTCCCCCTTTTTGAATAGGGGAACCACCACCCCAGTCTGCCAATCCAAGGGAACTGCCCCCGATGTCCACGCGATATTGCAGAGTCGCGTAAGCCAACACAACCCTACAACATCCAGAGCCCTAAGGAACTCCGGGCGAATCTCATCCACCCCCGGAGCCTTGCCACCGCGGAGCTTTTTAACCACCTCGGCGACCTCAGCACCAGAGATCGGAGAACCCGACCCAAAGTCCCCAGGCTCCGCTTCCTCAGTGGAAGACGTGCCAGTAGGATTGAGGAGGTCTTCGAAGTATTCCGCCCACCGACTCACAACATCCCGAGTTGAGGTCAGCAGCACGCCACCCCCACCATAAATGGTGTTGGTCGCGTACCTCTTTCCCCCCCTGAGACGCCGGATGGTGGACCAGAATCGCCTCGAAGCCGTACGGAAGTCATTCTCCATGGCCTCTCCGAACTCCTCCCACGCCCGAGTTTTTGCCTCAGCAACCACCCGAGCCGCATGCCGCTTGGACTGCCGGTACCTATCAGCTGCTTCCGGGGTCCCACAAGCCAAAAAGGCCCAATAGGACTCCTTCTTCAGCCTGACAGCATCCCTCACTGCCGGTGTCCACCACCGGGTTCGAGGGTTGCCACCACGACAGGCACCAACAACCTTGCGGCCACAGCTCCGATAAGCTGCCTCGACAATAGAGGCGCGGAACACGGCCCACTCGGACTCCATGTCCCCCGCCTCCCTCGGAACGTGTTCAAAGCTCTCCCGGAGGTGGGAGTTAAAGCTCCGTCTTACGGGAGACTCTGCCAGACGTTCCCAGCAGACCCTCACAATACGTTTGGGTCTGCCAGGTCTGACCGGCATCCTCCCCCACCATCGGAGCCAACTCACCACCAGGTAGTGGTCAGTTGACAGCTCCGCCCCTCTCTTCACCCGAGTGTCCAAGACATGCGGCCGCAGATCAGATGAGACGACAACAAAGTCGATCATCGAACTGCGACCTAGGGTGTCCTGGTGCCAAGAGCACATATGGACACCCTTATGCTTAAACATGGTGTTCGTTATGGACAATCCATGACGAGCACAGAAGTCCAATAACAGAACACCACTCTGGTTCAGATCAGGGGGGCCGTTCCTCCCAACCACACCCCTCCAGGTCTCACTGTCATTGCCCACGTGAGCGTTGAAGTCCCCCAGTAGAACAAGGGAGTCCCCAGGAGGCGCACTCTCCAATACCCCCTCCAAGGACTCCAAAAAGGGTGGGTAGTCTGAGCTGCCGTTTGGTGCATAGGCACAAACAACAGTCAGAGCCCGTCCCCCCACACGTAGGCGAAGGGAGGCTACCCTCTCGTTCACCGGGGTGAACCCCAACGTACAGGCACCAAGATGGGGGGCAACCAGTATGCCCACTCCTGCTCGGCGCCTCTCACCAGGGGCAACTCCAGAGTGGAAGAGTGTCCAACCCCTCTCAAGGAAACTGGTTCCAGAGCCAGAGCCATGCGTTGAGGTGAGTCCGACTATTTCTAGTCGGAAACTCTCAACCTCACACACTAGCTCAGGCTCCTTCCCCACCAGAGAGGTGACATTCCATGTCCCAATGGCCAGCTTCTGTAGCCGAGGATCAGACCGCCAGGGTCCCCGCCCTCGGCCACCACCCATCTCACATTGCACCCGACCCCTTTGGCCCCTCCCACAGGTGGTGAGCCCATGGGAAGAAGGTTCAAGGGAAGAGATTCGATTTTTTATTCATGTTTTCAGAGACGGACTCGTCTCGTGTTTAGCTTCTGTTAGCTTCTGGCAGACATTAGCAGCAGAGCTTAACACTCGGCCCATATTGCCGGGTTGTCTCAGCGGTCACGTAGCATGGCAGCAGTGGATGACGCGTTACGTAGGCGGTGACGTAGGTGCGACCTATACACCGGTGCAACCTATTTATGGATTTTTCCAATTTTTTGGCAATAATTGGACAGTGCGACCTATACAACGGTGCGACCTATACAACAGAAAATACGGTACTTGTAAATGCTTTGATCATCTGTGATTGCTGGCTGTTCTCCAAAGCTTTGTAATAAATATGAAGAAGTCTACACCAGGTTGTTTTTGGAATCCCTTTTTTTCCCCATGACAATTGCTTTCCAGATTTCCTCAAACATCTACAACTATATACAGTAGAAGTCCAGTCGCTTTGTTCTGTTCAGTTTTAGGGGGAAATACAGTATCCATGCCCCATGTGCCTGAGAATCTACACCAACATATTTAGAAGGAGGAGGTCCGAACCAACCCCAGTTCCTCTTCAGGGAGGTGGTGTGGATTGTCTCCAGCCACAGGTACCTTGAAATAGAACAGTAACCTAGATTGCTCAATACAAGAAGGGTCACAGCCATACTTCTTCTGTTGGCTGAGATCTTCTTATATCTGCAGACATGCACTGTGCTCCTTTGGAGCGTTTGGGTCCTTGGTGTGGTTCACTTTCATAAACATACTCTCCTCTGGATCCAGTTCAGTGAAGCCTCAAAACGTGCAGCAGAAAAACCCTGGGTAAAATTCTGAGTATAACCCACAAAGTTCCAAATATCTCTCAATTAACCAAAAATAATCTGAATATTTATCCGTTGAATGGCGTTTTATATTGTTAGACATGCATGTTACTGCTGAGTGCACACAAACATACAATCCCCTACAAAACGAGTAGATGTGTGCACACACACACACGCACGCACGCACGCACGCACACACACACACACACACACACACACACACATTTATTCTCTTCTGTTTGGCTGCCATGGCAACAACCATTTGCCTCTGAACTTTAATCAGTAAATCTGCACAGTGGGCCATTATCAGATTAGTGTATTATCCAATCCACACTGAGAAATAAAACAGGCTTTGGCCCAATCACAAGGAGACACACCCCTTCAGGCTTCTGTGCACACAGACACATTTTAAATCTGTTTTTGTGCATGTGTGTCATAAAAGGATTAAACACAGTTTGGCTGATCCAAGGCTGCCCTCTGTAGCTAAATGATGCTCCTCACCACTGATTCAACAGAGCTTCTCTGAATGGGTTCTGCTGGGTAAATCAGTTAACGATGGAAAAACATTCAGTCACATGTACATTCACTTTTTTTTTTTCCTTCTTTCGGCTTCTCCCTTCGTCAGGGGTCGCCACAGCGAACCAGTCGCACGAAGACTTGGCAGTTGTTTTTACGCCGGATGCCCTTCCTGACACAACCACAGACCACCGAGCTACCACAGCCCTCTGTGTGGAGCAGAGAGCTGCTATCTAGGGTTCCCGGGGGAGCAGATGGTGTGGGTTAAGGGCCTTGCTCAAGGGCCCAGAGTAGGGCAGATGAGGGTGGAGACAGGTGTGACTTCTTCACTTATCCCACCCACAGTGTTGATGTTGTCAGTACTGCGGCTTGAACTGGTGATCTTCCAATCACAAGCTCACCTTCTTAAGCTCTGTGCCACCACTCCCCACTTTTCATTTGTTTCTGCTATCTAATATCTGAGTGTCCATCAGAACAGTGTCTGTCTGAAAGATAAAAAAATGTTTTCTCAAATCGAGCTGCCAGGTTTATCAGATAGACGTCATGAACAAGAAGACACTGTATCAGAGAGAGTCCTGGTCAGGAAGCCATTTTTAACAATAAGTGACATCTCCCTGAGCTCTGAACACCTCTGAAGAAGCTTATTTTAATGTTGAAACAACCAGAACAAAAGATAAAACGAGCAGAACCGTGACTCAAAGCTAAAGTTATAGAATAAAAGTACCTAAAAAACCAAAGCCATCAGAACACTAGTGAAAAGACACATTTAGTAAAAAGCATAACAAACCTAAACCAGACAGACAAAACAGCAGCTAAAAGCTAAAATTATCAAAACAATAGCTAAAAGGGGCGGCCGTGGTGTAGTGGTAATGGCAGTCGTCTCCCGATCGGAAAGTTGGCGGTTCGACTCCCGGGACCCGCACCATGTGTCGTTGTGTCCTTGGGCAAGACACTTAACCCTGAGTTGCTCCCGGTAGGACTGGAAAGCACCTTGCATGGTAGTCTGCCGCCACCGGTTTATGAATGTGTGTAGCATTCAATATATATGTGTAGCACTTTGAGATTTTCAGTAATGAAAAGTGTGTTATAAATTGAATTAATTATTATTATTATTATAAAAGCCTAACTCATCAGAACTCTAGTTAAAAGCTAAAATGAACAAATAGCAAATAAATGCCAAAATTATTATTATTATTGCATATTTCTCTCTTTTTATAGTTGCTTATTGAAGGTTTTCTGTTTGAATTGATTTGTTCTGTACAATGGGGGCAGATAGAATAAGATACTCTCTTCATTCTGCCACCCTTCATTTTAAATTTATATTGTATGTCTTGTGTCATGTGTCTGTTAAATTGCTGTATTATTTTTTATTTAAAATGAATAAAAAAAATTAAATCTGACAAAATATCTGCATTAAACTAAAATATGCAAAACAGTAGCTAAAAAGCTACCAAAAGAAAAAGAAATACAGTAGTCCCTCGCTACTTCACTGTTTGTTTTTTGCAGACTCGCTCCCTTGCGGTTTTTCAAAACAAGATTGGACATAACACACTGTTGGCTAACTGATGGATGAGCCGCAAGATTGGCATGGAATTTTTATTTAAAATACAGGTAGTCCTCGGGTTACGACGGTCGCGAGTTACGACGTTTCGTGGTTATGGCGCATCTCCCATTAAATATATATATATATATATATTAGGCATGTAACGGTTGTAATGGGTTTACCGAACCGTTCCGGTACACCACGTTCGGTTCGGTCCACCTGCGTACCGTTTCGGTTATTTTTTCACTCATTAAACGTTCTTAACAGGGGAATATATGCACCGCGGAACAAAATTTCCTGGGCGCGTTTCAGCACGGACCTATTTTCGCGTGGCACGCGCAGCATTTAGCCGTTAGCATCTCGTGCGGTCTCCTGTTTTTGAACGTTATAGCTTTCTTCAAAAGATGAGCGCACGCGCAGCTTGTGTGGACTTCATGAAGACTGCAGCAGCTGAGTGCGTGACGCAGCAGCAACACGTCACGTGAACGCGCTGGAAACTGTCATCTGAACGTGAACAGCAGCTGTATTAAAACTTCATCCGAACGTGAACAACAGCTGCATTAAAACTCCTTCATCAGGTAATCAGAGCGGTCCAGAGCAATAACACAAGCTGTGAGTTTTTAAATCTCTGAATCTGTCTGAACGTTGTTATATGCGCAGGTTTTAAAGTTACTGAGCGTCACTATGAGACATTCATCACGTCAACACTTCAAAAAGTTCAGCTCTTTATGAAAAAACTAACTGATGTTGTCAACAACAAGCCCTGGACCAGATTAAAGCCCTGCCTGCCATGATGAAGAGTGAGAGATTCAATTGTTCAAGAGGTATTGTTTTATTATTATCTAAATAATCTTTTAAAAAAAAATCATAATCTTATTAACTTGTTTTTTTTAAATCTCTTTTGTTTTTTATTTCCAGTCTGTGACAGAGGTAAATCCACCTGCAGCTAAGTGATGACTGAACTGAACTCTGAACTGTTCCCACAGTCCCACCTGTCCCACCAAGAAGAAGTTGTGAGTACAGTAATGAGGACAAATAAGCCACACTGCTGCTACTGAACAAAAACTTGATTAGTTAGATTGTAAACAGTCTGTTGCTGCTTATTGTTCTGACTGTTATTGTATTTATTAAGATTTTTATTATTGTTAATATAGTTTATTTATTGTAGAGTGCTGTTTATTTAAAATCAGAGTCAGAGAGTCTTTATTGTCATTTGCACCGCATGTGGTACATGTGATGAAAACGAGATTATGTACACGGGGTCCCAGTTACATCCAACAACAAATGCAAGAGAAAAACAGTAATAACATCTAGAATTAACTAAGAAAAACATCAACTAGTAATACACTAAGCCCTAATATAGTGGAAAAACATCATTATAAACAGCAGCACGAACATGAGTCTGTATGAGCAGATGGTCACAGATGAACACAGCAACAAGAAAACAGATCAGCATCAGCATGATGTGATATTTTGCAGTGTTTATTTTTATTTTATTTTTATTTATTCATTCATGAGTCTAACAGCCTCAGGGTAGAAGCTGTTCCTCAGTCTAGTGGTTCTACATTTGATGCTCCTCAACCTCCGTCCTGAGGGGAGTGGGGCAAAGAGTGAGTGTGCTGGGTGAGTGAGGTCTTTCATGATGCAGGTGGCTCTTTTCCTGCATCTGGAGGTGTAAATGTCTGTGATGGTGGGGAGACTGACTCCGACAGACCTCTGTGCAGCCTTCACCACTCTCTGTAGAGCTTTCCTCTCTGCAACTGTGCAGCCTCCATGCCACACGTTGATGCTGGAGCACAGGACGCTCTCCACTGCACACCTGTAGAGGAGGTGAGAACTGGGCTGCTCAGACCAGCTCGTCTCAGCCGTCTGAGGAAGTAGAGTCTTTGATGACCTTTCTTGATCAGGCTGGTGGTGTTGTTGGTCATCCAAATGGGTCACTTTTATTTATTACTACAATACAATACAAACATATTTTTGGCACATTTTCAAAATAAACATTTTGTAAGTCTTTATTTTGTAAAAAAAATAAAAATAAAAAAATTTGTACCGAAAAAACCCGAAAATAAACCGAACCGAGCTCTCCTTGTAGTTGAACCGAACCGAAATGTGATTTTAGCGTACCGTTACACCCCTAATATATATATATATATATTTATGTATATATACCCTGAGTTATATAAGTAACTATTAAGACCATTATGTTTAACACATTGCCTCCGATCTGAAAGAGAGTTAGAGAAGCAACCAATGGCGTGATCTGAGAAACCAATTTCTGAGGGCTTATTTATTTATTACTTTATAAAATGTGTTCATTAAAAAAACAATACAAAACAATCCCATAAACGATAACATACAAAATGTAAAAAATGAAAGGTAGCAGAAAGAAGAAAAAATCTTATTATATCTGCCCCTTTTTTTCAAACAATCAATTCAAACAATAATAATCTTCCAGTAACAGTGCAAAATGAATAACTCTTTCTAATTTTTCTAACTAATACAATACACATTACACAACTTCATATATATATTTTTTTTAACATTTCAGTTTTGATAATTCTCTTAAAAGTACACATTGACTTGGCATTTTTAACTTCATCCTCCAAACCATTCCATAATCCAATTCCCTGGATTGAGGTAGACCGTCCCTTCAAACTAGTTCTGAATTTTGGTTATACAAATATCTCCTTTGTCCCCTTAATGTCCCCTTAAGATTATAACAACGTTGTCTTTTAAAATGCATTCGGATATTTAAGGGTTAATGCGTTATTCTGAGTCCTATACATAACTGATAAAATATTATAATCTACCAAATCATTTATTTATTCATTTTTATTTTATTTATTTCGAACAGACAGAAAAGACAACCAAGAAAGAAAAAAAAGAAAGAAAATAGGATAACACAAACTAAAAAAATAAAAGTTAATACAAATAATTATGCCCAAGTGACATGTAAATTTTATGTTTTCTGTTCAAAAAGGAGCAGGTAGAAGATACAATATCTTATAATGTCCTGCCCCTTTCATACGCATCAATTTATAATCAAGTAACTGTCAAAATACCAAAATGAGACAACTTCTTTCCACTTGATATTTAAAGATATACAATTATTCAAACACTATTTATATCATCAATAGCATTTATAGACTTTAAAACACTCATCTTATACAACATATTTTGAAATAAGCTCATTTTTAAATCGTTTTTAAAGCTGGTTTATATTTGTACTTTTTTTAAATTCATCATTCAATCCATTCCATACATTTACTCCACACACCGACAAACAAAAACTCTTCCTGGTTGTTCTAAGACATTGTTTTTTTAAATGTCCTTTTCCTCTTAAATTATAACCTCCCTCTCTGTCACAAAACATTTTTTGTATATTGGGTGCAAGTTGATGATTTCGGACCTTAAACATGAATTGTGCAGTTTTAAATGTTACAAGGTCCCAGAATTTCAGTATATTTGATTTTAAAAATAACTGGTTTGTGTGATCCCAATATCCCACTTTATGTAGTATTCGGATGTTTAAAAAAAAAAAAGATGTATGTAGGGCGTTCTCTGCAGCAGGCCCAAGACTCTGGAACGAGTTACCGCTGCTCATCAAACAGGCCCCCTCCCTCTCAGTTTTCAAATCCCGGTTAAAAACTCACTACTACTCCATCGCTTTCAATGCCAGCTGATTTGTATTGGATCGTTTGATTTATGATCTGCAATGTTTTTATGTTTTTCGTGTTGTACTTCATTGTCTGTGTTGCCTGTTGCGTGTTTGTTTGTCCAGCACTTTGGTGTGGACTTGTTCCTGTTTAAAGTGCTTTATAAATAAAATGGTATGGTATGGTATGGTATGGTATGTATANTTTTGAAAAGCCGAGTTACGCAGTTTCCGGTTTTACGTAGTAAACATAGCGGTGGAGGAATGCTGCACTGTACTCTCTAAAAAAGCTAAGTCTGGTCCTCTGGACATTCAAAAAACAAAACAAAATTGTACTGTGAACGCGGTTTTACGTCGTAAACGAATAGAGAATACGGAGGATGGACCGAGCTGGACGGCGGTTTTACGTCGTAAACGAATGGAGAATACGGCCGATGGACGGAGGAAGTAGGCCATAACTCTTTTTTCCCTTCATTATGGCTCCCAAATGTATGTGTTTTTTGATAATTATGTAGGGTACTGTGTTAGGATAGGCTAAGTGCTTGGTAATACTGTACTGTACATGTATATGGTGCAGTATGTATGTATATTCCGACTTACGTCAAATCGGTTTATGACACTGCATAGGAACGGATCTACGTCGTAAGTCAAGGACTACCTGTACATTATTTTAAATTATTTGGTACCTGCTGCACCTCTGTGCAGCCCACACTGCAGGATAAGCTTCCTCCTGCAGCTGATCAGCTGATCTCTTCCGTGTTGAGTGTAGAAATGGGCGTGGCCGAGTGAGCTTTCAGGTGGGGAGAGCAACGGAGGCAGAGAGCTAAAATCATGACATTCTGTGCTCTTTTAGAGCGTTTAGAGTCTAGAAACATTGTTAAGAATATTGCAAGTGTGGGAAGGGTTGAAAATGCCTTATATATTTTTTTCATTCATTCAACCTTTATTTATACAGGTTGATCCCATTGAGCCTTGGGGTCTCATTTACAAGAGAGACCTAATTTTTAACAAAGAGTGACAACTACAGTGAATAACAATGACAACAACAGATAATCATAAAAGAGGCATACAATTTTTTGAACAAGTTAAAATACAATGGCAACCGAGAGGACAGTCAAAAGGAAAAAGTAGTGAAAAAACAGCTAGATCATAGGACGGTGTAGGAAACTAAAAACAAGAACATGTCTGCATTGATTTTTTGCCAGGAACTTAACAGATGTTTGAAGCCACTTAGAGAGGTCAAGGTTGAGAGCTTCAGATCTTTTTTGCAAGATATTCCAAGAAACAGGAACGGAGTAGAAGAAGACCCTTTTGCCAGTTCGGTCCACACGGGGACACTGCATGTAATAATGTCCTGAGTGTGCATGCTGTATTTGCACTCACACAGAGACATGTAGGAGGAGACATACCAAGAAGAGATTTAAAGATGAAAATATGCCATTGGGAGAGTCTGCGTAAAGTTAATGATGTCCAACTAACCAGTGAATACAGGGTGCAGTGATGGGTAAGATAGTTACAGCCAGTTATGGATCTTAGCGCACCATGATAGGCAGCATCGAGTATCTGCAGGATGCTTGTAAGAGCATTCATGTAAATTATATCACCATAGTCAATGGAGGGAAGGAAAGTCATAGTTACAAGGCGTTTCCTAGCATTCAGAATTAGACAAGATCTATTCCTGAAAAAGCAACCCTATTTAACTTTCACTTTCCTCTCTAGGTTTTCCACGTGAAGCTTAAAAGAGAGATGCGAGTCGACCAAGATAACCCAAATATTTATAGGAATCGACAAACTCAACAAGGACACCATTTGAGGATAAAATCAGAGGAAGAACTGCTGGGACCGACTTCCTGTTTGAAGAAAGCATCCCTTTGGTTTTATCTGCATTTAAGACAAGTTTCAGACAGAGCAAGTCTGACTAGATGGTGTCAAAAGCGGATTGCAAAACCTGGAAAGCCTTAGCAACTGTTTTAGCTCGACAATAAGCAATTGTGTATTCAGCATAGAAATGTAAGGATGCATCAAGGATGTTCTGACCTATGTAGATTGTAAAGAGGTTGGGTCCTAAGACTGAGCCTTGTATGTACACCATTGTTGACTGTTAAATAACTGGAGGGAAGACCATTATGTTTAACACATTGCCTCCGATCTGAAAGAGAGTTAGAGAAGCAACCAATGGCGTGATCTGAGAAACCAATTTCTGAGGGCTTATTTATTTATTACTTTATAAAATGTGTTCATTAAAAAAACAATACAAAACAATCCCATAAACGATAACATACAAAATGTAAAAAATGAAAGGTAGCAGAAAGAAGAAAAAATCTTATTATATCTGCCCCTTTTTTTCAAACAATCAATTCAAACAATAATAATCTTCCAGTAACAGTGCAAAATGAATAACTCTTTCTAATTTTTCTAACTAATACAATACACATTACACAACTTCATATATATATTTTTTTTAACATTTCAGTTTTGATAATTCTCTTAAAAGTACACATTGACTTGGCATTTTTAACTTCATCCTCCAAACCATTCCATAATCCAATTCCCTGGATTGAGGTAGACCGTCCCTTCAAACTAGTTCTGAATTTTGGTTATACAAATATCTCCTTTGTCCCCTTAATGTCCCCTTAAGATTATAACAACGTTGTCTTTTAAAATGCATTCGGATATTTAAGGGTTAATGCGTTATTCTGAGTCCTATACATAACTGATAAAATATTATAATCTACCAAATCATTTATTTATTCATTTTTATTTTATTTATTTCGAACAGACAGAAAAGACAACCAAGAAAGAAAAAAAAGAAAGAAAATAGGATAACACAAACTAAAAAAATAAAAGTTAATACAAATAATTATGCCCAAGTGACATGTAAATTTTATGTTTTCTGTTCAAAAAGGAGCAGGTAGAAGATACAATATCTTATAATGTCCTGCCCCTTTCATACGCATCAATTTATAATCAAGTAACTGTCAAAATACCAAAATGAGACAACTTCTTTCCACTTGATATTTAAAGATATACAATTATTCAAACACTATTTATATCATCAATAGCATTTATAGACTTTAAAACACTCATCTTATACAACATATTTTGAAATAAGCTCATTTTTAAATCGTTTTTAAAGCTGGTTTATATTTGTACTTTTTTTAAATTCATCATTCAATCCATTCCATACATTTACTCCACACACCGACAAACAAAAACTCTTCCTGGTTGTTCTAAGACATTGTTTTTTTAAATGTCCTTTTCCTCTTAAATTATAACCTCCCTCTCTGTCACAAAACATTTTTTGTATATTGGGTGCAAGTTGATGATTTCGGACCTTAAACATGAATTGTGCAGTTTTAAATGTTACAAGGTCCCAGAATTTCAGTATATTTGATTTTAAAAATAACTGGTTTGTGTGATCCCAATATCCCACTTTATGTAGTATTCGGATGTTTAAAAAAAAAAAAGATGTATGTAGGGCGTTCTCTGCAGCAGGCCCAAGACTCTGGAACGAGTTACCGCTGCTCATCAAACAGGCCCCCTCCCTCTCAGTTTTCAAATCCCGGTTAAAAACTCACTACTACTCACTACTACTCCATCGCTTTCAATGCCAGCTGATTTGTATTGGATCGTTTGATTTATGATCTGCAATGTTTTTATGTTTTTCGTGTTGTACTTCATTGTCTGTGTTGCCTGTTGCGTGTTTGTTTGTCCAGCACTTTGGTGTGGACTTGTTCCTGTTTAAAGTGCTTTATAAATAAAATGGTATGGTATGGTATGGTATGGTATGGTATAACAAATGTAAAACTTCAAACTTCCACACAATATGTTAAATGTGGTACAATGAGTGTGTTATACAGAATAAACAAAGATTTGTAGTTCAGGACAAAACTAATTCCTCTCAGAACAGCAATACTTTTGGCTATTTTAGATTTTACTAGGCAGATCTGTGGTTTCCAACTAAATATATCATCTAATATGACACCCAAAATTTTATTTCATAGACTTGTTGTAAATCAACATTGTCAATAGTTATTTTAATTAGATTATTTTCTTGGTTTTTATCATTTCTGAATATCATGAATTTAGTTTTATCTAAATTAAGTAATGATTTATTGTTTTTGAACCATTGTTGTAGTTTTTTCATTTCTGTATTGACCATCTCTGAAAGTTGTTGAATGTTTTCTCCAGTACAGAATATACTTGTATCATCTGCAAATATAATGTATTTTATAAGGTTTGACACTTTGACTATGTCATTTATATACAAATTGAATAATTTGGGTCCCAACACTGATCACTGCGGAACACCAGTAGTTATATTTAGTAAATCTGATTTCTGATTATCTAATTCTACAAATTGTTTCCTTTGTCCAATATAGCTTCTAAGCCAGTTTAATGCCACCCCTCTAATTCCATACCTATCCAGATTTTTTAGTAAGATGTCATGATTGATGGTATCGAAGGCTTTTTTAGATCTAAAAATATACCAATTGCAAAATTCCTGTTATCCATACTGTCTATGATTTCTTTTGTTAACGCCATCAGAGCCATTAACCGTGTTTCCATCCATTTTCATTTCGAATTTTGAGCTAATTTTTGAAATCTCGCAAATATGTAAATACAAATTAATGCGAAGCAGAAGTGTTTCCATCAACTGGCTTGAATCGCATCTACCGGGCCACGCACAGCGTCATTACGTCAGACGTCAGCGTCATTACGTCAGACGTCAGCGTTACGCATGTCTACAGTAAACAGGAAGTAGCGGTTGAAAACAGAACCCGGCCACACATCTCGTCAAAATGGAGAGAATATTTCAGGTATGTGTTGCTATCGGGCAAGTTGTATTTATTCTGTCATGCCAACTAGTTTTAGCGATGTTACATGTTGTCCGGAGCGGAAACAGCTGATCAGTCACATGACGTGAATGTTCGCTACGGCAGAACTGAGTCGGCAAATCTGTTTCCATCTGTCGTTTTGCGCATCTGCTCATTTTCGAAGATCCCAAAAACCACCTCAAGCGAGCGTATAAACTTTTTGGCGAATTTGAGGAAGTAAATTCGCATTTTGCCATTTCCATAAAGCTTTTCTGCTGCGATACTTCAAAATGCGCATCTACGGTAGAAACCTTGATGGAAACACGAAGTTGATCTGTTTTCTCTAAAGCCATACTGACAACCTGTCAGAATGTTTTGCTTTTCAATAAAATTATCCAAACTTTTACTAAACACTTTTTCTAGTATTTTAGAAAATTGACAAAGTAGGGACACAAGTCAATAATTACCAATATGCTTATCGCCAGATTTAAATAGAGGAATAATCTTTGCAATTTTCATTGCATTTGGAAATATTCCAGTTTGGAATGACAAAGTGCAGATGTAGGTCAGTGGGCCTGCAATATCATCAATTATCTTGTAAAGATAAATGACATGTTAATTTCATTCCAATCCATTGATTTTTTATTGTTACATTGATTTACTATTTCCTTAATTTCTATGTTGTCTACCGGTTTCAGGTACATAGATGATGTATTTCGTTTTATACAATTTTCCAGACTGTCCTCATCTTGTAGGTTTGAGTAATTTATTTGTTCAGCTAGCTTAGGCCCTACATTTACAAAATATGCATTAAATCAGTTCACTATCCCAACTGTTTCATTCAGGGTTTTGTCATTATAGATAACATATTCAGGGTGAGTAGTATTGGAAGAATTCTTTCTAATCAAGCTATGTAAAGTTTTCCAAATTCCTTTAGTGTTTGTTGTTTGTTTATATAGATTATTCTTTTTCTTACATGCATTTTGTAATCCTCTAGTAATCCATGGCTTGTCTTTGTTTTTTTGCCTGTATTTAAAAGGTACAGTTGAAGTCAAAGTCAAAGTCAACTGGACATACACAGGACCTAAATTGCATTTCTCTCAGTCCCTCGGTGCAACAGTAACCATCTAAACCAGTGTTCCCCAAACCACGGCCCGCGGGCCGCATCCGGCCCGCCCCCACATTTGGTCCGGCCCCCAGAACAATAGTAAAAAAAATATATATATATATATTATATATTTTTTTTACAAATGAATACATGTACAGTACTGTACGGTCACCAAGTACTTAGCCTATCCTAACACAGTTTTTAAAGATGAAGGAGTAAGTTGAATTGTCTCCCTTTCACATAAAGGGAGCTAGCTGGGGTGGGAGGAGTGACGATATTCCAATGCGCAGCAACGCTTTCCTCAGCCCTCCTCATCTTGTATTCTCACAGACATAGTCTTGCGAGTTTTGGGTGCGGTGACACAGCGCTCTCACGAGACTTTAGGACAGCAGTGGAGCTGTCGGTGCACAGTAAACATGGATGGAAAACTAGCAAACAAGCAAACAAAAACGTATTATTTTCACACAGAGTGGGAGGAGGAGTATTTTTTTGTTTATTCTAATTCAAAGTCTATTTGCCTCATCTGTAATTCGAGCATCACCTGGCGTGGATGGAGAGTTCTGGAGTCTGCTCTCAGAAGAAAAGTATCCTTACATCCGAAGATGTGCTTTGAACTTAACAGCACTTTTTGGATCTACCTACCTGTGTGAGTCTGCTTTTTCACACATGAAAATCATCAAGTCCAAAAACAGATCCACAATGACTGATGATCATCTGGAGACCTGCCTGCGCCTCCCAACCACCTCATACTGCCCCGCGCCTCCTCCTCTCAGTGTCAGAAGTGCCACTAAGGTAGAGACACATTTATTTTATACAGCTTGCACCAGATGACACCATCCTGCTGCACAGAGCAGCTGCCTAGTTTTGATATTTAGGTTTTATTGAGGTTTGAAATAGTTGTTGGAGATTTGTAAATCTGCACCTTTGTAAGTCACTTTTTGTAAATAGTTAGTGTAAATGAGGGAGTTTTATATTGTTCAGTTCATTGTTTA
>JBBPBX010005070.1:11824-73651 GCA_038048925.1 Garcialebias charrua
ATGAGATTTGACCTTTTTTGTGATTTAGTCTATATAATATGTATATACTGTATATATATATATTAGATATGTATACATATACTGTATATATATATATGAATACACACACATCTATATACAGTATATATATATCTATAACTATCTATCTACAGTATCTATCTATCTATCTATCTATATACTATATATATATATATATATTCTTCTTTTTAAGAAACAGGACAAACGGTTCCTGCAGGTCCTTCACTTTTTTCATATGGAGCCAAAAAGTAAAACAGGACTTAAACAACAGTTCAACATAGAAAGGCTTCATTGAATTTATTTTTTTAAACATAAATTACTGTATTAATTATTTAAAAGATTATCCACAATGGAGGAAAATTAATAAAAATGACAAATATGTAATCATTTGTATTGTGACGTCATCATGGTCCAAGTAATAAATTAAAATATTAGTGCAAAAATGGTTGTTTACCTCAGAGACGTTTACTGGTGTGTGGTGTGCATGTCATGTTATGATGCTCGCATTCATCCACTCAATTAATGGATGGAGGCCCTGACTAGTGGAGCAGAGTTCACAGAAAAATATATATACTGTATACTGTATATATAAAAAACAGAATAAAAGCTATTCAACTTCATCTTATAAATTATAGAAAATATTTTCCCGTAAAACATTTTGATGAATAAAATAAAAAAAGTTAAATAATAATGAAAAGAACTAATTCAAAACAGTTAATTAACAAAAAAAAATCCTCATTGGAAATGTCTCCGTCAGCTTAAACACGCACGCACACTCACACACGCACAGAGCCCCCTTCATTAGCATTTCCTTTCTCCTGGCCTTTATGGGCCGCTTTCTCATTGCAAATCGGACTCCAGAACCGAGAAAAGATTTTAGGTTGCCTCAGGCGGTCAGGGGAGGGCAGCCCGGAGGCTAGACCTCGACCTCCCGCAGTGGTCCTGTAAATCCACCCCCCCTCCACCACCACCACCACCACACACACACGCACACACACACACACAGCCTGCACCCTCCACCTTTCCAAATCTGATGAATACTCCACCTGAGCGTGGCTACAGGATGGAACAATCCCTGCAAAGCGTTGCCTAATCACATTAAAACAGCTTCTTATCGCAGAGCTGGACTTGAATCGAACTCACAGAAGTGAGAAACATCCAAACAGGATGACAAATGTTTATTATTCATATTTAAAAAATGGTTTTGGAGAGCTTACTGTGCAGGATTCAAGGGATCAGAGCAAAAACATGTAAATACCTGTATAATGAAACAGCTCATTAAAGACACATTCAAAAGGTTACTTAAAGAACTTGGATATCTTTTGCATAAAAGCCATTTTATTCTTTAAAGATATTGCTTCTTGCAATATATAAAATAAGAATGGGTCGTCATTAAAATGATGCTTTAGGTCGGAGCTTCTTTTTATGATTCAGGGGCGTAATTTAAGACAAATAATCGAATCCACGAGAAACAAAATGTGCAGTTTTATATCAAATCAAACAATAAAATATATAAAAACCTAAATAAAAAAACAGTAAAAATATGAAAACAAATGTTTTTTGACACACCTGTATTAAAATAGAGAAACAAATAAAATGAATATAATTTATAAAGGATTTAATGGAAATATTTGCAGCTGTAAAACAAAGTTTAATCACCCTTATAGTATTTTAAAATGTTCTGTAAGAAAATTAACTCATAAAACGTAAACACTAACAATTTTTTTTCTTCTTCAGGATGACATCCAACCTTCAGGGCTGGTGTGTTTGATCCAAAATAAATATATTTCTTGGATCTCCATCTCTTTCCTGCTGAGCGTCGTCAACTGTCGGACTGCGCCGACACACCGTCAGCGTCCAATGAGGAGGCTCGTTGTTGGGATGTGGCAACACGCAGGGGGGGCCGTCGGTTCACAGGATGTAGAGAAAAGCCTCAAACGTTTTATCCTCCGTGAAGCGTAGAAATAAACACGATGTTGTCGTTGTTGTGCAGCAGATAGCCCAGCTCCCCCTGCAGAAAAAACATGCATTATAAAACCCACGATGTTTATGTTTATGGTTATTATTAGGAGTGTGTTCCCGTTGAGCTCCAATCCACGACAAACTGATTAGATTAGTGCTGCATTCGAATCAGTTCAGTCCAATTGAAATACTACAACTATCTGTAGGACCCCCCCCCCACACACACACACACACACACACACACACACACAATAAAGGACAAACAAGTAAATCATCTTTGTCTCCATTTAAATGTGCAGTTTTAAATAAAAATATTAAATCGGAAAAGATTCAGCGAACATTATTTATGTCGGTGAAATCTGACGGTGAACACGCCTCCCAGCGCTCTCACCATGAGCTCCCAGTCAGCGTCGTTGATCAGCACCAGAATCCCGGGCCTCCTGTGGGAAAACACCAGTTTCAGGTAGAAGGTACAAATACTTGTGCATGATTATGGCGTCTAAATCCATAAAAATAAAAATAAACATTTCACACGATTTTTATCAAAATATACGGTTGACGAGTCACAGAAAAAAAATCATTTAAAATACTTTCTTACAAAAACAACTGATATTAGTGGAAATAAAACGCAGTCAAATCAGAATATTTTATTCTCTTTTATATTATGATATTATAATATGATATGATATTATAATCTTTTATGTTACATTAGTGCTTAGTGTATTTCTAGTTGATGTTTTTCTTAGTTATATCCTAGATGTTATTACTGTTTTTCTCTCACATTTTTTTGTTGAATGTAACTGGGACCCTGTGTACATAATCTCGTTTCATCACATGTACCACATGCGGTGCACATGAAAATAAAGATTCTCTGACTCTGATCTTTTCCGTCTCTTGCTATCGTCTTTTACATAAACATCATTTATTATTAAATTTAATAAAGAGAACTTGGAAAAAAAAAGATTTGATATTTCAGTTTTCAACTCCTGAAATAAATATTTCCATGTATTTGAGCTTTCTGTAAACAACAAACACGAGCTAAATATTTAAACTGCTTCGCGTTTAAGCCTTCATTTTAACATTTTGCCTGATTTAGGCGTGGATGAAACAAGATAAAATTAAAATAAAAAGGAAACGCCAGAAATGACAGGACCCAAAACATAAAAGAAAAGAGGAGAGTGGTGATAAAATGATAAAACAGGGTGAAATCTTTGAAACGGCTCGAGCGTTTCTTCTAAAAAGAGGCGAGGTAAAGTCGTGTGCATGCAGATGTGATGCTGATGTTGCCCGCAGTGCATCCATCTTACAGTAACGTGACAAACAGAACCAAACATGCAGCATAAACCTAAAGAGCAAACAAAAATCCAGGGTAACACGAACATTACATTAAAAAAAAAAGCACACGATTTGTTAAAAACAAAAGAATATCTGTCAATGCTGACAATACAAAACACAAATAGAGTGTGTAGCGTTTACAAGAGCTCCAGCTTTTTCTCCATTCATCAGTTAGATGTGGCTATAAATACAAAGGCAGCTGTAAAAGTCAGCCAGCGTTATAAAACCTGAACATGCACGTGTGCGTGCAAACACAACAACCCACGCACAGTCACCCAGCTGAAGCAAAGCGCTTGAAACTGTTAGCATTTTAGCTGTTTTAGCAGGAGAACTTGTTCTCCGGCACGCTCCGAAGGCGTAAATTGTTACGACGCTTATAAGGAAGTGTGTGTCTGGTGCACTCACACAGAATCTCCTTGAACAAAAAGCTCGGGTCGCTCCTTCAGGAGGTTCTGTTGGATCCAAACCAGCAGCTGCTTCATGTCCCCTGCAACACACACACACACACACACACACAGTGACCGCCATCATCACTTCCTGAACGCTTCAAAATCTGGATTTAATTCACATTTCTTACTAAAATAAAACAATCACGATACCCCCCCCCCGCTCCTAAATAAGGGATGCAGGACCCCTCTGCGTAACCAGATTTATGTCTTATACACACAAATGACCCACAGCCAGGCAGACAGCAGAGGTCAGGGGTCAGGGGTGAAGGGTCAAGGTGCGTAGTTCCAGCCTCCGCGGTCGATGTGACGCGACAGAGGCACCAGGTGGGGCGAGGGTGTGTGTGTATCCACGTTTGTATATTTATGAGTGAATGTTTGGTGGGGGTGGGGGGGAGACTAGCATCATCGACCGGCAGCAACCGTTCACCTTGAGTCAAAAAAAAAAGAAGAAGCAATCTCATTTTAGAATATAAACTGAAAAGGAAACGGCTTTTAACAAATAAAAATGACAATCGTTTGGGGTAAATGAAAATAAAACTTTAATATACATATCCAGATGTTTTAAAAATCACAATAAATGTCTGTTTTTTTTTCCCCAGTTTCAGATTTTTTGTTGATGAGAACGATACAACAAAAGCCTAAAACCACCTTTTGGTTTAGATCAAATTTGGCCTCCTGATAAGAGCGACACATGGTGAGCTCGGATATTAACCACGCTTGAATTTTCTATGAGTCTGACCTCCTCAACAATCAGACTGACCTTGTCTCAACAAAGAGCCTCGCTAAGACCCATCACAAAGGCCACGCCAGAGACAGGAATTAAAACAAATCTCCACTAAAACACCAACAATGAATATATAATATACAGCCATCATGACTGTCGTTTAGTAATTCTCGTTCGACTCTCGTTCTCACAGCTTCCATTCAGAATTGAAAAAGACTTCTGGACAGAAGTCGAAACGTTTTCTGCAACAAATAAAGTCCAGTTGATCCTGTATTGAACGCCTTTTTTGAAGCCATCATGACATTTCATGTCTGAGCTGGCACAAGGCGTCTGTTGAATCAGTGCAATCACGAGTCTTGTGATAATAAAGTCAGAAAAAAAAAGTGCACAATCATGTAACTTGAATGACGTGGTGACAATCGACAGGTCTGCAGCTGCAGGTACACACACGTGCACACGCACCTCTTGACCAATTCATGCAGAGAGGAAACGACAGAGATGAGATTTTAAAAAACACACAGGTTGGAGGAAATAAACTCCAGCGTGTGGTACCGATCCAGATGTGAAGCTGGGCGTTTGTGGTACTGATCCAGGTGTGAGAACGTGTGTGTAGGCCTATCGCAATAAACAATAAATCAATTAATCGCATGATACAGGAAAATTATCAACCTCATTTTCATTTATCGGTTTTATCGTTTCTTCGTGTCTCTTTCTGACACTGGATGACAAAAAGCTCCACTCCGGTGCTCTTCACTGACCCCATCCTTTCTCTTTAAAATCCATTTAAACTGTCCATAATCGTGATTTCGGATCATTGAAAGCAGCTAAGCTGAGAAGCTAAGCTACGAGCTAAGCTAATAGGCCGACCTCGGGGAAAAAACCTCCGTCTTGTCGAAGCTGCAAAATTCCCTGTTGAAACCCATGACTTAGTGTAAAAAGTTGTTTTTCTCTGCAAAAAGAAGCTGAGAACTTGTTTACTGATTTTTGTATTAAAAGCTTTACATGATAAATGCTATGCTAAAGAGCTCAAACCACACCGAGCGTCCGCCATTTTGAGAACCGAAAAAAAGGACAGAGAGACAGCCCATGTCACATCACGGGGCCCCCTTTCCATTTCCAGAGACACTCTGCTCACTCCCTCGCTATCCATCCTTCAGTTGAAACAGTCATATACTGCCATCCGGTGGTCAAAAACAGGTACTACACTCTAAACTAATTAACCAACATTTCCTCTTAAATTTAACAATAATTACTATTTATTGTCAAATTTCAAACAATATTATCGTTTATCGCAATAATTTCTGAGACAATTAATTGCCCAGCAAAATTATTGTGACAGGCCTACGTGTGTGTGTCTATGTGGTACCAATGTAGGTGTGTGTGTGTGTGTATAAGGTATTAATCCAGGAGTGTGTGTGTGTGTGTGTGTGTGTGTGTGTGTGTGTGTGTGTGTGCCTATGTGGTACCAATGAAGGTGTGAACACAAAGTTTTGCCAAAAAGCAGAGTTTAATGCTGCATCATCACACTTAAATTAATTATTAAATTAAGTAAAAATAATATAAAATAAATAAATAAAATATTATACGATATAAAATGCACTGCAAGGCAGTGGGCTTTATGTGTCCAAATACAGTATAGAACACTGTTTTAATATTAATTGAACGTATTTTGTTGCTTTTTTAAGAGTTCAAATTTATTATTTGTGCACCTGTTTCAGTAAATCGAAGAAAGGTGATTCCAGAGGGGGAAAAAAAAGGCATAATCAAAACGCTTCTTTAATATTTGACTAAAAATAATATTCTGGTAACTTCGTTGTGGATTTAACACTCAGGTTTATCTGCTAGCTCAATAACAACACTGCAGGCTTGTCATGGTTGCAGGCTTTTATATGTAGTAAAAGAGCCTCACACACACACGTGTGCACGCGCGCACACACACACATGTGCACACACACACACACACACACAGTACAGGTTAGTGAGTACTGACCTGCACCTCTGCAGAGCTAAAAACAGAACTAATCACTCCAGCAGTCATAACTCCTCCTTTGTGCTGACTCCTTTCTCCCTCTGCCTTTCACTATTAGTACTTTTCTCCACCATTACCCCTTATTTCATCCTCTCACCCATTTACTTTTTCCATTTCATTTCTCACACACTCCCCTTCCTCTCATAAAAGTTCCTCTCTCATCTCCCTCCATCGTTTCACTTCTCGTTTATAGCCCCTTCTTTAAATCACAAACATGCTACAAGGTTGCCCAAGCTCCATACGCAGGCGAATCAAGCTGATAACTTTAATAGTACGGCTTTTTGTGTTTGAAATAAAAGAGGCTGTGCTTTTTTTTAATCTTTTTTTTTTAACAACATTTTTGTGTAATGTCCCACGGGCCTCAGAAATGAAATCATGCCTGAAACAAAAAGACAGAATAATGTAAAGAAAGCAAGAGCGAAGTGACGAGAAGGGACGGCGAGGGGAATAGATGTGAGCGATTTAGATAGCCGTCCAGGTAGCAGACGGATAGAACGGAGCAGGGAAAGTGCGTCACAGGACCCCAATGCATCATGGGATACAGCTGCATTGAGTGTATGGAAAAAGGGGTGAAAAAGGCGCCATTTTGACGCGTATTCAAAACCTTTTTCTGTGAGCCGTTTACTCTTTTTTATGCCTTTTCTGTCGTCGTGCAATTATGATGGTCGTGTGAGGGAGGAAGGAGGGAGTTATCCATCTTTCTGCTGATGTGAGACGCTACAAAACAAGGAGGGGGGGGAGGCTTCGACTATGGGGGTTTTGTTATGTGCAAGTTATAGAAACAGAGGGGGTCGGGTCTTTCAGTTGAGGGTCATCAATCATCGGCCGGGGTCAAAAAAGAAATACGAATGATTCAGAACCAATTATATCCACCTTCACTGCATCCCCCTCTGAGCTAGAACTCACTCACAACCCCCCCACCCCTCAACACACACATATATAGAAAGAGAGAGAACATCAGATCACAAGTATAGAACAAATAAATAAAAAGTGTGTGATGATGCAGAATAAACTCAAAACTTTGTGTGGCACTTAGCACAACCTCACTCACAATCTCTCTCTGTCTCACACATGGACGGACACACACGGACACACACACACAGGTCAGCTGGTGCAGCAAGGTCGTAATCGGGCTGACATTCCCAGTTCTGGTCAACTTTTGTTTCTTTGTTGTCGTGGTAACATCAACACCCCAGATGAACAGCCTTTGTTTTCACAAACAGCAAAGATGCATTTTTCTCTCATGTGTCCCATTTCTTTTTGTAAAACACATAAAAAAATAAAATAAATAGAGCAGTTGAATTTTTCTTCTTTTCTTTTTTTAGATTTTCGCTCCTTTGAGCTGTGAAAATGAACCATGTTATAATTTACTCTTTCTAAAATAAAATTGAATTTTGGACCAGGTTTCTTGCAACAGAAATTTTATTTCCAATTTTTCCAACACTATATTCACACACCACGGTTAGCAAAGGGAAAACCTAAAGTGCATATCTTGAGGAATGGTGAAAAGGGGATAAAGCAGACCAGTAAGCTGCTATTTACGGTACTCTATGTTATTTAAAAAAAATTCAACTTTTTGAAATTAAAACGTAAAATTTGTCAAAATATTTTCCACGTCCTAACTGATTTAGTAGGTTTCGCCAATTTATTCACTACATATTTGAACTGATCCCTAAATATTTACTGAAATAAAACTCTTGCACTGGTAGTTCTCATTGTCAAATTACATTTGCCGCTTTAGAAACACGGAGGGGCATTTGTGTGATGTGAATCAACATAAGAGATACCCAGAGTGGTTTTCAAAGTAATTGTTTTCTTTTTAATTAAGCTATTAAATTGCCAAATAAAACATCTTCGTTGATAAATGGATTGTAATAAAGAGAATTTTTCTACAAACATTGCGTCATCTCTGATCTCAAACACGGCACCCGATCTAATCAGGAGTGAAGTAAAGCAGCAAGATGTTTATCCATTTGGTCTTCTGCAGAAAACAAAGTACTTGCTCAGCCAAGTGGTGCACCAATGATGTCATATTAAAGTGACGACAATAATAAACTTGTAGCAAATGTGGCATACTTCTGCATGTTCATCCACCATATCTGTATCCGGGTCGCAAAGGCAACAGGTCCAGGAGAGAAACCCAGACATCCCTCTCCTCAGCAACACTTCTTAGCGTTCTCAGGCCAGAGAAGACACAGAATCCCTCCAGTGACTTCTGGGTCTTCCCTGGGGTCTCCTTACAGTGGGACATGCCTGGAAAACATCCTAATCAGATGCCCAAACCACCTCAACCGACTCCTTTCAATGTGGAGGAGCAGCGGCTCTGAGCTCCCTCCGAATGACAGAGCTCCTCGCCCTACCTCTAAGGCTGGTCACCTTACAAAGGAAGCCCATTTTGGTCGCTTGTACCCAGGATCTCGTTTTTCCGGTCATGATCCAAAAAACTCATGACTATAGGTGCAGGTCGGCACGTAGACAGAGCAGAAAATCAAGAGCTTTGCCTTTCAACTCAGCTCTTTCTTCACCATAACTGACCGAAGCAGCACCCTCATTACTGAGGATGAGGTCCCAATTTGTCGATCCAACTCCATAACTAAACTGGATCCCCAGTTTAAAAAAATGTTGATACAAAGATGATACTCACAGGGCTCTGATTGGCTTGGGAGAGTCACATGATGTTCCTTCTGGCCGTTGAAAAGCAGCTCTGCTCCTCCACTAAATAAAGAACCAACGAATTAAAAACTATTATAATTGTTGTTATTTTTAAATAACAGCTATGCTGTAAATGTGTAGTAATGTGGAATGTTTAACAACAGCACAACACACAGGACTGGCACCGACAGGCATCGGGATAACAATTATAAAGTTTTTTGTTTGTTTGTTTGTTTTTTAGATTGCTTAAGCCAAAGGAATGAAAATACAGTGAGGAACAGAAGTATTTGAACACCCTGCGACTTTGCAAATTCTCCCACTTAGAAATCATGGAGGGGTCTGAAATTCTCATCTTAGGTGCATGTCCACTGTGAGAGACATACCGGTAATCTAAAAAGGAAATCCCAATGTATGATATTTTTAAATACTTTTTTTTGTGTGTTACTGCTGCAAATAAATATTTGAACACCTGCCAATCAGCAACAATTCTGGCCCTCAATGATCTGTTAGTCCACCTCTAAAAAGTCCACCTCCACTTATTCTTCTAAATTAGAAGCACCTGTTTGAGGTCATTAGCTGCATCAAGACACCTGTCCACCCCACACAATTAGTAAGAGTCCAACTGCAAACATGGCAAAGACCAATCAAAGTTGACTTTGACAAAGAGCTGTCCAAAGACACCAGAGACAAAATTGTAGACCTCCACAAGGCTGGAAAGGTGGCAGGAAGCCGGGAGCGGAGGGCGTCTCTCGTGGGTTGTGGTCGGATTGGCGCGGATTTCAAAAAGTTACTTTGGACGGATTTACGGATTTGTGAGCATTTTTTGGACATTGGAACGAAGCGGACTTATTGGCATAAACTGGTATGTGAATGGTTCGGATGGAAATGCAGGCGGGGGATGCGGAAGGCATGGAGTTTGTGGAGTGGTCACAGGTAGGAAGTGGAAAAGAACGCGGAAGAGGTAAAAAAGACGGGTTAGGAAAGTCTGTCAATCAGAGTGGTAAAAGAGATTTGGAAGGGTGCAGTTCTGATGACGACAGAGCGGTTAGGAGAAAAGTTGTGAGAAAGGATATTAAAATAATATTAAAACTGAAGAATGATGAAGAACAGGGTAGGCTTACCCTAAGCCCTATTGTTGTTTCCAGAGAGATAAAAAAGAAGATAGGAGATGTTGAAACTGTGAAGGTGTTAAGAGATGGAAACCTATTAGTGATATGTAAAAATGAAAACAAGGCTCTGCTTATTGACAACATTTGCAAGACACCGGTGACGGAAAAGAAAATTCTAGGTGAGAAGAAAACAGTAAGAGGTGTGATTTATGGAATCCCAATAGAAGAAGATTAGGATAAATTAAAGAGGAACATTGTTGGTACAAAGGTAGACAATTTAAAAAGACTGTTGAGAACGGTCAGTGGAGAACGGATGGAGAGTTTGTCGATTCTGCTGGAGTTTGAAGAAGAAGTGCTGCCAACGAACATCAAAATAGGTTACTCGAGTTTCCCAGTCAGGCTCTACATCCCACCACCACTCTGTTGTTATAAATGTCAGAGGTATGGTCACATAGCATCGGTATGCAAAGGCAAACAAAGATGTCCGAAATGTGGAGAGGAACACAGGATAGAGGATTGCAAGGATGACGTACAGGAAAAATGTTGTAATTGTGGGGGACAACATAGAGTATCATATGGAGGGTGTGAAGTAAGGAAGGAGGCAAAAGAAATTCAACAACTTAAAATGACTAACAACATAAGCTATGCAGATGCAGTGAAAGGTGTAAAAGCACATAAACAAAGAGAGATCATACCAACAGTGAATCTAATAACTCGGCAAACCGTTCAGATACCTCAGCAACCCAAAGAAAAAGTAGAAGATAACGTTAGCACATCAGTCGAAAATTTAATACTCTTTATGGCGTATGTCATCAACTGCACTGATCAGGCCAAAAATAAAACAGAGAAAATAAAAATAATTGTGAGAGGTGCTGAAAGGTTTTTGGGATTCAAAGAAGGATCATGGGAAGATATTAACAAAAGGTTGGAAACGGATGGGAAAACTGGAACACCATGTGAAAACAGTGCATGAAAATATTACAATGGAATGCAAGAAGTCTAATAGCTAACGGACAGGAATTTAAAGGATATATAAATGACCTAGTAGAAAAAGTAGATATCATATGTATACAGGAAACATGGCTAAAACCAACATTGGACTTTGTTATTAGAGGATATAGCAGTATAAGAAGAGATCGAAAGGATGGAAGTGGCGGAGGGTGTGGAATATTTCTTAATAATAATAATAATAATGTCTTTTCCTGTCATCTGCGTATGTTTCCCATACACAGACAAAATTCGTCTCTGCATTTAACCCAACCACCTACCAGGTGGTGCAGTGAGCAGCCATAGAAAGCGCCCGGGGAGCTGGAGAATTAGATGTGCACTCATAGACACCCCAAGGTGTGTAGTGGGCGGGACGCGAACCCGCGTCCTTCGGGTTCCAAGTCAAAAGCCCTGCCACTACACCATCTTGGCTCCTTAAGGAAGGGGTACAATATCAAGTTTTAGGGAAGGGTACGGATCTAGAATATATAGTGATAGACGTATGGGGAAAAGAGGGTAAATATAGAATGATAAATTTTTATAATCCGTGTAAAGCCTTATCATTAGAAACAATGGAGGAGATGATGGGCTATTTGGAAGGGAAAGTTATATGGTGCTGTGATTTTAATGCATATAGCACAGTATGGGAAGGAAGTACTGATAATAATGGGCAAGTTATTGAAGAAATTATGGAATTAAAAAATTTAGTCTGTATAAATGATGGGAGGGGAACAAGATTTAATGTAAGAACTGGAAAGGATGTTGGACCTAGTTTTCGTTGCAAATTCATTGGCAGGTGTTTGTGAGTGGGATGTAGATAACAAGACAACTATCAGAAGTGATCATTATCCAGTTACATTCATAGTGGGATTACCAATAAACAATAATATACAAATAGACGACAAATGGAATCTAAATAAAGCAGACTGGACTGCATTCAGACAACAGAGTTATGAATGCCTGGAAAACATAGATATGAAGAAGGATGTAAATGTTATCAACAATGATATTTGTAAAATAATATTAGAGGCAGCGGAACAAACAATAAAAAAAGGGAGACGGCGAGATAATAAGAAAATGGTACCATGGTGGACGAGGGACTGTAATGTAGCTATTAAATTGAGAAATAAGGCATTTAAAATGCTTAAGAAAAATCCAATTTGTCAAAATTTGATTGAATATAAAAGAAAACAAGCCATGGTCAGAAAAGTTGTTAAGAATGACAAAAGGCAATATTGGAGGAGCTTCTGTAACACTGTAGGGAGAGAGACAAAAATTGACGCCATTTGGAAAGTAATTAAAAGAATGAATGGCATAAAAAAAGAATATGGATATCCAGTTTTGAGTATAGACAATACCACTTTCACAAAAGATGAAGACAAGGCTGAAATATTTGCAAACACATTTAGTAGGATTCATAGTTCTAGAAACATTAGTGAAGAGGGAAAGAAGGGCAGGGAATTAACTACGCTTGAATATGACAATATCCGAGACAATATTGAAGTAACAAATGATCTGTTGAACGTACCTTTTACAACAAAAGAATTAACTCAAGCAATCAGAAAAACCAAAAATACAGCACCTGGTCGAGATCAGATTTTGTATACAATGATAGAACAACTCAACGACTCATCCAAAGATATAATATTAGAATTTTATAATAAAGTCTGGGAAGAGGGGGAGCTGCCACAAAGCTGGAAAGAATCAATAATCATGCCAATAGCCAAACCAGGAAAAGATAACACAAAACCTGAAAACTATAGACCGATATCACTAACCTCAAATATTTGTAAACTAATGGAAAAAATGATTAAAAATAGAATAATGTATTATTTACATAGTAAAGAATTGTTGTCCAGATATCAAAGTGGTTTTCAAAAAGGAAGGAATACAAATGATCCAACTTTATGTCTAGAACATGAAATCATGATAGCAAAAGTAAACAAAGAAAGTGTGGTGGCAGTCTTTTTTGATATTGAGAAAGCTTATATGTTGTGGGTAGAGGGGCTATTATTTAAATTGAATCTGATGGGAATTACGGGAAACCTATTTAATTGGATAAAGATTTTTTTAACCAATAGAACAATACAGGTGGAAATAGGGGGACATTTGTCTAGAAAATATGAAATAGAAAATGGTACACCACAAGGGAGTGTCATCAGTCCCATTTTATTCTCAATAATGATAAACGATATATTTAAAGACATTGGAAATGGGATGGGTTGTTCATTATTTGCAGATGATGGGGCTACATGTATATGGAAGAGAGGTCGAAATGTACATTTTACAGTTAAGAAAATACAAAGTGTGATTAATGACATAGAGACGTGGGCAGTCAAATGGGGATTTAAATTCTCTGTTGAGAAAACGAAAGTTATGGTATTTACTCGTAAAAAAATTAGACCTGACATAAGACTAAAGTTATACAATCAGGAATTGGAACACGTAAAAATGATTAAGTTTTTAGGTTTGTGGTTTGACAAAAAAGTTCAATGGAATGTCCATATACAGAAAGTAATAGACAAATGTAAAAAAGTGTTAAATATTATGAGATGTTTAGCTGGAAATGACTGGGGGGCGGACAGAGAAGCATTGAAGAAAATATATAGTGGACTGATTAGATCAAACATAGATTATGGAAGTTTAGTTTATGGCTCTGCAGCAAAAATACATTTACGGAAATTGGACACCATTCAACATCAGGCACTTAGAATTTGCACGGGAGCTTTTAAAACCACCCCAATTTCAGCTTTAGAAGTAGAGATGGGAGAACCTCCTTTAGACCTGTGAAGAACCCAAATGATGCTGAATTACTGGTTGAACCTACGAAGCAATAGCCCAGACCATCCAACCCTCGACGTTTTAAGTGACTGCTGGGAAAAGGAAAAAAGAAAGACTAGGAGTTTTGGGTGGGCTATTAAAGGGAAAACAGAAGAATATCAAATACATAATCTGACAATAAGTACTAATCAGCCGCAGTCGGTAATACCACCATGGATTTTACCAGAAGCTGCAGTTGATTTGACTTTATTGGAAAGGAATAGAGATGAATCGTATATAATCAATTCATTTACAGTACAAGATTATATAAACAATTATTATAACTACATTCAGATATATACAGATGCATCAAAATCTACAGAAAAAATAGGAGTCGCGTTTATAGTGCCGGAATTTCATTTGAAAATAGGTAAAAGAATCACTAATAATCTCTGTTTATACAGGTGAAATGATTGCTATCTTATTGGCGATTCAATGGGTGGAAGAAGTGAAACCATAAAATAATAATAATAATATAATCCATCCATCCATCCATCTTCTTCCGCTTATCCGGGGTCGGGTCGCGGGGGTAGCAGCCTAAGTAGGGAGGCCCAGACTTCCCTCTCCCCAGCCACTTGGAGCAGCTCCTCCGGGGGAATCCCAAGGCGTTCCCAGGCCAGCCGAGAAACATAGTCCCTCCAGCGTGTCCTGGGTCTTCCTCTGGGTCTCCTCCCGGTGGGACATGCCCGGAACACCTCACCAGGGAGGCGTCCAGGAGGCATCCTAACCAGATGCCCGAGCCACCTCAACTGGCTCCTCTCGATGTGGAGAAGCAGCGGCTCTACTCCGAGTCCCTCCCGGATGACTGAGCTTCTCACCCTATCTCTAAGGGAGAGTCCAGACACCCTGCGGAGAAAACTCATTTCAGCCGCTTGTATCCGAGATCTTGTTCTTTCGGTCATAACCCAAAGCTCATAATAATAATAATAATGAATTCAATTTATAACGCACTTTTCATTAGTGAAAATCTCAAAGTGCTACACACATTGAATGCTACACACATTCATACACTGGTAGCGGCAGACTACCATGCAAGGTGCTTTCCAGTCCTACCGGGAGCAACTCGGGGTTAAGTGTCTTGCCCAAGGACACAACGACACATGGTGTGGGGAACCGGGATTCGAACCGCCAACCTTCCGATTGGGGGATGACTGCCATTACCACTACGCCACGGCCGCCCCATTAAAGACTGTTATATGTTCAGATTCTAGTTCTGTTTTGTTGAGTTTGAAGAACAGTTGTTCTGAAAGTAGGCCAGATGTTTTCCTGGAAATAAGTCACACATTGTTCAGATTACAAAGGATGGGTTTGACTGTTGTATTTCTTTGGGTGCCAGCACACATAGGAGTGGAAATGAGACAGCAGATAAGACGGCAAAGGTGGCATAGACATAGATTTTACGGTTCCGACGAGTAAATCTGAAGCAAGAAGTTTAATTAAGGAAAGACTGAAGGCGGAATGGCAGAAGAGATGGGAGGGGGATAGCAAAGGACGGTGGTTCTTTAAGGTCCATAGGGTTGTAGGTGTAACAAGAGCTGGAAGAAGGAGTAGAAAAGAAGAGTGAATTATTACACGTCTGAGATTCGGACATACAGGACTTAATGATTCACTTTTTACTATAAAAAAGCATAATAGTGGGAACTGTGACCATTGTGAGCAGAAGGAAACTGTCGTACACGTTATAATGGAAAGTCAGAAATATGATCGGGAAAGGAGACTCATGTTAAGACAGTTTGAGGGTATTAAGGCACAGTTTGACATTATAGACACAATGAATTTAGGAAGCAAACGTATTCAAATTTTAGTGAGATTTCTGAAGTAAACAAAATTGTTTAACAGACTTTAACTTTTACGGTAGAAAGCACATGGGTAGATTAGTGATATAACCATTTCGGACCACACTCCATACCAGTAGGTGGCGGTAATGCACACCTTCAGTTTCTTGCCAACCGCCATTAAACAACATGAAGAAGAAGAAGAAGGCTGGAAAGGTACAGGGCAATTGCCAAGCTGCTTGGTGAAAAACGATTAACTGTTGGAGCAATTATTAGAAAATGGAAGAAGCTAAACATGACTGTCAAGCTCCCTCGGACTGGGGCTCCATGCAAGATCTCACCTCGTAGTGTATCAATGATCCTAAGAAAGGTGAGGAATCAGGCCAGAACTACACAGGAGGAGCTGGTCAATGACCTGAAGAGAGCTGGCACCACTGTTTCCAAGGTTACTGTGGGTAATACACTAAGACGTCATAGTTTAAAATCATGCATGGCACGAAGGTTCCCCTGCTTAAATCAGCACACGTCCAGGCCCGTCTTAAGTTTGTCCAGGACCATTTGGATGATCCAGAGGAGTCATGGGAGAAAGTTAGGTGGTCAGATGAGAACAAAATAGAATTTTTGGTCTTAATTCCACTTGCCGTGTTTGGAGGACAAAGAATGATGAGTACCATCCAAAAACACCATCCTTAGCATGAAGCATGGGGGTGGAAGCATCATGCTTTGTGGGTGTTTTTCTGCACATGGGACAGGACGACTGCACTGTATTCAGGAGAGGATGACCGGGACCATGTATTGTGAAATTTTGGGGAACAACCTCCTTCCCTCAGTTAGAACATTGAAGATGGGTCGTGGCTGGGTCTTCCAACATGACAATGACCTGAAGCACACAGCCAGGAGAACCAAGGAGTGGCTCCAGAAGCATATCAAGGTTCTGAGTGGCCTAGCCAGTCTCCAGACCTAAACCCTGTAGAAAATCTTTGGAGGGAGCTCAAACTCTGTGTTTCTCAGCGACAGCCCAGAAACCCGGCTGATCTAGAGAAGATCTGTGTGGAGGAACGGACCAAACTCCTGCTGCTGCAGTGTGTGCACACCTGGTGAAAAACTACAGGAAAAACCTTTGACCTCTGTAATTACAAACAAAGGCTACTGTACCAAATATTAACATTGATTTTCACGTGTTCAAATACTGATTTGCAGCAGTAACACACAAATAAATTATTTAAAAAATCCTACATTGTGATTTCCGGATGTTTTTTTTATTTATGTCTCTCACAGTGGACATGCATCAAGATGACAATTTCAGACCCCTCCATAATTTCGAAGTGGGAGAACTTGCAAATTTGCTGGGTGTTCAAATACTTATTTTCCTCACTGTATAAGATTCAGTGTAAAAAAAAAAAAATCCCTTTCTGATCCTTTTTTTAGACAATGAGTTTTAATGTATTTGCCTATTATCTAAAAAATGCGTATACAGTACTTTGTATTTAATTAAAACTGGCAAGTTACTGTTTCATATTGACAGATTCACAATGTTTACTATGACATGCAGACACATTACATTTTGAATAACTATAATATATAATAAGTGAATTGAGATACTCCTAAGCAATACACATATTTCTTGCTATTTAAAACAAAATAACATACCAGATTTTTGATTCCTTGTAGCTTTTTATATTATTTAAAACATGCTTCAATTAATAAAACCTGGCTTATGTCGGATGTTGTGTGGTTTTTCTGCTCTACAAAGTTCTACTGGTTGTTGTTTAGATTTATTAGAGCAAATAGTTTTGCTTCGTGTAGTATTTATTCTAATTCAGGTACTTTATTCTTTTTCCTTCAAATTTCTTGATGTTATCTGTTCTTACTGTTCTCACTTGGCTTGGAGCACAAGATGTATATTATGTGTTTCTTTAAATAAAGTGTACAACATGAGATTCTAAATTGTTTTAATTTAATTGAACACGACAGATGATTTTTGCACAGTCCAACCTTATGAGTTTTTTGTTTACTGAGCAATACTATTTGATTTTATGCTCAAATCAATCTTTAGAGCTTTTATTAAGAGTTTTTATTTAAATATTCTTCCCCGGTGTTGTCTCGAAAAAAGCACCCGAGTCGTAAGTGCGACATTCAAAACAATTTTAATCATAAAACAACAGAGTAAATTTTAAATAGTTGGAAAATAGACTCGCGTCACACACTACTCAGAACACATATAAGTACACATATTTGTCATTTTGAAACATTTATGTATGCAGGCACATATGGAGTGCCTTTGACGTGCGCTTACCGCGACACGGGTACATTTTTCAACACAACACCTACACTCCGCGCTAGTGTGCAACTGCTCCTTCATTTTAGCGAACTTTAACCTTAACTTTAACCTTAACCTAAGAGCTAGAAAACAGGCAGACTCGATATATAAGATGTAGCCAAACCTCGGGAAACGTTGGGTGTAAACAATAAACCATGGTTTGAACGGTCGGGTGAGTCCCTCGGCACCGTTTCGTGTTCAGTTCGCCGTTAAACGAGCCTTAAACTTCCGGTTCTCGCAAATATGAAGCAAACCCTCAATGACTGAGTGATTCCCGCAGCGAGTTACTAACACAGAGAAAACACAAAGACCACAACAACATTAATGAAGTACCTACCCAAACTCCAGATGAAGAGCTATGGAGGCTGCCATATTGTCAACACAAGCAGGAAGCGGAAGTGACGTAATCAAGAATTCCATTCATTATTTTTTTGCGCATGTATTTTTAATCATTCATAAATGTTCGTTTTTTTAATGCTATTGTATATTTATTGAAATTCTGTTGGTGTATTATGTAAACAAAATACTTAAGTTCTTTAAAAATTATTTCTTCAAGCGTGAGGTCTCCAGCAAAGGTATGTTTCCTTCCTGATTTCTAAATAAAACGCGGTAACAATGCTAAACCTTAAAGCCATGACTGTTCATTTGAACGGTCTTTAACAGTATTTGCTGCATTTTTCATTCACAAATTTGCCAAATAACCTCCTAATTTTGAGCCATATTTTGTTTAGAATACGACTTAATTAATGATGTGAAAAAGCATCAGAATTATGAAAGATTTAAACTATTTCTTCCTGAAATGTTCAATTAAATAGTAACCAAAACAAAAGCCTTTAAAAAAAAACGTCTCTTGTTTTCAAAGCACTTCTTCTTCTTTAACATTTAACAAATATTTAAACTTCTATACATGTACTTATTTAGGAGGTGGATATTACATGGAAATGCCATTGGTGTAGTGGTAATGGCAGTCGTCTCCCGATCGGAAAGTTGGCGGTTCGACTTCCGGGACCCGCACCATGTGTCGTTGTGTCCTTGGGCAAGACACTTAACCCATGCATGGTAGTCTGCCGCCACTGGTTTATGAATGTCAGAGTCAGAGTCAGAGAGTCTTTATTGTCATTTGCACCGCATGTGGTACATGTGATGAAAACGAGATTATGTACACGAGGTCCCAGTTACATCCAACAACAAATGAAAGAGAAAAACAGTAATAACATCTAGAACTAACTAAGAAAAACATCAACTAGTAATACACTAAGCCTAATATAGTGGGAATAAACAGCAGCACGAACATGAGTTTGTATGAGCAGATGGTCACAGATGAACACAGATGAACACAGCAACAAGAAAACAGATCAGCATCAGTATGATGTGATATTTTGCAGTGTTTATTTTTTATTTTATTTTTATTTATTCATGAGTCTAACAGCCTCAGGGTAGAAGCTGTTCCTCAGTCTAGTGGTTCTACACTTGATGCTCCTCAACCTCCGTCCTGAGGGGAGTGGGGCAAAGAGTGAGTGTGCTGGATGAGTGAGGTCTTTCATGATGCAGGTGGCTCTTTTCCTGCATCTGGAGGTGTAAATGTCTGTGATTGTGGGGAGACTGACTCCAACAGACTTCTGTGCAGCCTTCACCACTCTCTGCAGAGCTTTCCTCTCTTCAACTGTGCAGCCTCCATGCCACACGTTGATGCTGGAGCACAGGATGCTCTCCACTGCACACCTGTAGAAGGAGGTGAGAACTGGGCTGCTCAGACCAGCTCGTCTCAGCCGTCTGAGGAAGTAGAGTCTCTGATGACCTTTCTTGATCAGGCTGGTGGTGTTGTTGCTCCAGCTGAGGTTATCATTCATGTGTACACCCAAGTATTTGTAGCTGGAGACCACTTCCACTGCAGACCCACCTATTTTCAGTGGGGCATGGGTGTGTTTGTTCCTTCTGAAGTCCACAATCATCTCCTTTGTCTTCTTCACATTCATGTGAAGATTATTCTCTTTGCACCAGCTCTCCAGGTGTTCCACCTCCTGTCTGTAGCTGGACTCATCATTGTTTGTGATGCATCCCACCACCGCTGTATCATCTGCAAACTTAACAATATGACAGCCTGGAAGTGTGGCTGTACAATCATATGTGAGCAGAGTGAACAGAAGGGGGCTCAGCACACATCCCTGAGGAGAGCCAGTGCTGAGGGTTATGGTGGAGGAGGAGAAGTTGTGGATCTTCACGGACTGTGGTCTGTGTGTAGCATTCAATATATGTGTAGCACTTTGAGATTTTCAGTAATGAAAAGTGCGTTATAAATTGAATTAATTATTATTATTATTATTTCATTATGATTTAATACAAATGGTTTGACACATTTAAAACTTTTTTTACATGCTAACATTTTAATTTGTTTTTCAGTGACACTAAGCTTTATAGCTAGGATTTCTTTTAAATTACCAGCTCTGTGATTGTTGCACAAGAGTGACAATACACCTTTAAATTATACCATCATACCTTTAAATTTTATTTTATTAGGTAAATACAGTAATTGAGTTAAAAATTCATCAGCAGCTGGAAAGAAATACCATTCTCATACACACTATTTGCACATGCGTATGTTTTCCTTCCATTTGTATGAAAGTGGGGAGGCAGGACATTAATTTGTCAATCCACCTAGCTATCTCCCTCCCTTTTGCCTTTTCACATACATCTTCTATCATGCCATTGACAGTTTAGACTCGGACCAAGGCGTGCTGGATGGAGGGGGGAGGACATGGGGTGTGCAGAGCGGCTGGTCAGAAGTTTGAATTGCAAATCTGCTGCCTTCTGTTGGTGTCCAAGCCTTAGCAGGCCTTTGCCTGTCTTCATTCATGTGTTAATGAGGAGTGAGTGCAGAAAGGGCAGACAGACAGATCGAGCTGGACCTGGCTGAGGGGGAGGGTGGGGGGTAGGCAGGGTGAGGCATGGGGAGGTCCTCTGACAGCTGAGGCTGCAGTGCACTGCACACAGCAGCCGTAAGTGTAGGACGATGAAGAGCTGCTGAGGAATGATCGCGCTACATATTATGATTTCTCTGCACGTTTACGTTCAGCTCTCATAAATGGAGCCCCAGATTTATTTACACTACAATTATATCAGCCATTTTTATGCTTTTGGTTATTGCAGCATTCAATTAAAGGAATACAGTACCGCCCACTCACCGCCCTTATGTGAGAGTTTAACCTAAGACCATGTTATGCTGAGAAATGACAGTGTTGTAAGGTCAAACCTGAAAATAACATTTTCAAAAGTCTCATGCGATATCGCAAGATGTCACACTCAGAGAATGTGTTGTGAATTACTCCCAACAACACATAAAATTTTAGCTCAATATCTTGAGAAAGTGACTGAGTTATAGTCATATTTACCTATTTTTACTACCGTATTTTTCACTGTATAAGTCGCACCTTTTTACATAAATTAGCATGCCTGCGACTTATACAATAAAACAACCTTTTTTCCCCCATATTTATAACCACATTTTTGGCTGAGATCTGACAATTTCATTCATTCTGCCATGGAAAATATTGAACACTACCATTTTCAGCCACTAGAGAGCAGTAGTATATTATGGCAAGCCAAGTGTCTCATTAACAGGTAAAAGTGGCTGTTCATGAGACACTTGCCATAACTTCCCATTTTTTACTTGCTCCAGAACTCCTGGAGCAAACATCAAATCAGCTGCATTTTTCTGCACGACCCAGGTGAAATGCAGCTGATTTGACTGTCAAAGTCCATTTATTAAGGAAAAGTTAAACTGAGACACACCTTTGCTATAATTTCGAGCAAACAAATACAGGTAGTCCTCGACTTACAACATTTCGGGGTTACGACACGCATCTCCATAAATAAATAAATAAATATATATATATATATATTACATATTACGTGTACATAGTTACATACAGTTACATTTAAAAATAATAATAATAATTTTAAGCCGATTTACGCAGTTTCCGGTTTAGCTGCGGTAGCTGCGGAGGCTAAAGCTTGCTCTAAAAAAGCTCAGTCTGGTCCTCTGGACATTCAAAATACAAAACAAAACTTGTTGGAGCAAGCTGGACAGGCAGCAGCTGTGGAAAAGTACCGGTAGCTGTTTTATGGACGACGGTTTTACAACGTAAACTAATGGAGAATCCGGAGGAGGGACGGAGGAACAGAGGAAATGGCTTCACCAGCAGTCCAGAGTAGGAAATTAACTCTTTTTTCCTTCATTATGGCTCTGAAATGTATGTGTTTTTTGATAATTATGTAGGGTACTGTGTTAGGATAGGCTAAGTGCTTGGTAAAACACAGTATAAGGTGCAGTTTGGACGTATGCTTCGAGTTACGTAGAAATTCGAGTTACGACGGAGCGTAGGAACGGAACTCTGTCGTAACTCGTGGACCACCTGTGTTTTTAAGTGCTAATCTTGTTAAAGTCCTCCTGTGCACGCGCCCGCTGTCGCAGTTTACACTCTGTTTTTTCCTTTTACTCATCACTCCACTGTTTGACTTTTCTTGGGGTTTTTCCTCTGCTGCTTCTGCCAGCCTCTTTGCATGCCACACCTCTCTCTCTCTGATTGCTGCTGATGGTTTCCACCTGTTTCTGGGTGTATATATATACTTCCTGCTTTCTCCACCACATTGCCAGATCAACTGATTGCTTCCAGCCACAGTTATCCAGCGTACTCTCCTTGTTCACATCTCTTTAATCTTGATCCACGCCTGTTTCCCTCGACCACGCTTTTTGCCTGTCCCTTTTGTGCCTCAGCCTTTTGACCTTGTTGACGACCTACACCTGTTTTGGGATTTCGCCTTTGCCTCTCCCTATCGGTACTGTCTCCTCTTCGGATCTCATGTATGAACCCTGCTCATCCTCGACTACGCCTCTGGACTTCCCTTGGTCTCTGTATCTCTTCTGGAGCGCCTCATTGCAACAAGAAAGGTTAGTGTTTCACCAGACAGTCTGTATTCAGATGACTACTTGTTATTCTGCCAAACTCTAACCTTTCCCCTCTGTATCATTTTAGATACAGTTCCCAGACCTGAGACACCAGAAGCTGTTTATTCATAAACATTTTAAAAACCCTTCTGAGTTTGTGTATGGGATCCTCTGCCATCAGATCTCTGACACCCACGGCCTCCATGGCAGCCAATTAATTTGTGGCACAACACCGGTCCACGTTTCCCAGTGGTCAGCGGTGATGCATAATAGATGCGACTATACGGCAATGTGACATATTTACGTTTTTTCCACTTTATTGTATTTGGACCGATGCCACTGATACGGTCCTATACAGTAGTTGTGTGGGCCATCTTGAATCAGGTCAACCCCAGAAGCTAATTTGTTGTAAATATATATTCAGGGATTATTTTCTGCAAGTTATACTCATTGTAAGAGCCATATGAGTGAAAAAAGCAATTGAAGTGACAAGTGAGCACGCATCTTTGACACTTGGGTGGTGGGTGTGTGACTATCACCAGGCACATATGGTGTGCTTACTGCCGTTCTGGCTTTGTATGGATGAGGAAGTTGGGTGCGCCTGGTGTCGTCATATTTTCTGTTGACCGTGTTATATGCCATAGCGAGTTATGCCACGCAAGCATCAATTGTTTGGACCTGCTCAAGTCTGTGTCTCAGTCTGTGAAATGCTTAAAGCATGGAAATTTAAAACGGAATGAACCAATTATTGCATAAAGAAGTGACCTGGAGTGACATCAGTTTGGAAACACACGTCGGACAGAGATTCCCGAGTTAAACCCAGTGCCGCCCTCAACACAACCATAAATTTGCCGCATACCTGTAATTACTAATTCTTTCCTTCAGTTCATGAGCTATTTTGCTAACGCTACAAACACACACAGAGGCGAAAAGATTTTTGGCGTAAATCTTCTTCTTACAGCTTTTCCCTTTTCAGGGGTCGCCACAGCGAGTCATCCTCCTCCACCTCACTCTGTCCTCTGCATCCTCTGTCCTCACTCCAACTACCTCCATGTCCTCTCTAACTGCATCCATATATCTCTAGCCTGGTTAAAACCAGACCTTTGTCCTTCACTTCGCTTCGTACTAGGGTCTGGACTTTCTCCATAGAGAAACGATTCTTGCTGGAGGCGTGGCCTCTGCCTGAGGAACAAAACCATTGGATCTTAGAAAAAATTTGAACAGGGAAAGCATTCTGCTCCCTCCCCCTCTGTGCTCTGCCGAACTTGACGTCAGCTCCGCCTCCTGCTGCATTTTCTCTCGCTGCCTGCATATTCTGTGTTTATATGTTAATAAAACGTCCGATAAAATAAAACCATGTAGCGCTGGTCCAGAAGACCAGAAAATATGCAGGGACTCGGGCAACAACGTAAAACCCGAGTTTTTTTCTCTCGTGACAACCTCAGTCATTTCCTTATTCTTTGCACTCAGCGGAGAGAGAGGAGGAGGAGGGAGGAGGGAGCGATCACTTGACTTTTGGCAAAAAAACAAAAGAAAACTCCAGATAAGGGATTAAGAAGGGGAATTTAACACATTTGTGTCACATATAAAACAGTCCTGCATCGCTTTGAATGAGAACATGCGGCTGCTCGCTGGCTGCGCGCTGGGACAGGTGGGGGCGTGGGTTAGGGGCCAAAAACTCCGCCCCTTCTGTTCTCTGATTGGTCCGGTCAAAAATCAGCCGGAGAAATCGTTGTCTATGGGAGAAGTCCCAGACTGAGCAGTGAAGGGAAATGAGAATTGAGCGGAGCTGTGCAGGAAGGCGAGGGCCAGGCTAATATATCTCCTCTTTGGTCTCCCTCTTTGTCTTTTTCCTGGCAGCTGCATTTCTAACATCCTTCTACCAATATACCCACTGTCCCTCCTCTGGACATGTCCAAACCATCTCAGTCTGGCCTCCCTAACTTTATCTCCCAGTTGTTCAACATGTGCTGTACCTCTGATGATCTCATTCCTGATCTTATCCATCCTTGTCACTCCTAAGGAGAACCTCAGCATCTTCATTTCTGCTACTTCCAGTTCTGTCTCCTGTCTTTTTGTCAATGACACTGTCTCCAGACCATACAACATAGCTGGTCTCACCACTGTCTTGTAAACTTTTCCTTTGACCTTTGCTGACACCTTTTTGTCACAAATCACTCCTGAAACTTTTCTCCATCCACTCCATCCTGCCTGGACTCTCTTTTTCACCTCTTTACCACATTCCCCATTTTCCTGGACAGTGGACCCCAAGTACTTGAAGTCCTGCACCTTTGTGACCTCTGCTCCTTGTAGCCTCACTGTTCCACTGGCCTCCCTCTCATTCACATGTACATTACTACGGCTGACTTTCATTCCTCTTCTTTCAAGCATACCTCCACCTCTCCAAGTTCTCTTCCACTTGTTCCCTGTTCTCACCACAGATCACAATGTCATCTGCAAACATCATAGTCCATGGGGATTCCTGCCTGACCTCATCTGTTAGTCGGTCCATCACCAGAGCAAACAAGAAGGGGCTCAGAGCCGATCCTTGATGCAATCCCACCTCCACCTTGAAGCTATCTGTCACTCCTACAGCACATCTCACCACTGTCCTGCTGTCCTCATACATGTCCTGTACCAGTCTAACATACTTTTCTGCCACTCCAGATTTCCTCATGCAATACCACACCTCCTCTCTTGGCACCCTGTCATATGCTTTTTCTAAATCCACAAACACACAATGGAGTTCTTTCTGACCCTCTCTGTACTTCTCTATCAACATCCTCAAAGCAAAGATGGCATCTGTGGTGCTCTTTCTTGGCATGAAACCATACTGCTGCTCACAGATAGTCACCTCTTGTCTAAGCCTTCCTTCCACAACTCTCTCCCAGATCTTCATTGTGTGGCTCATCAACTTAATTCCCCTGTAGTTGCTACAACTCTGTACATCACCCTTGTTCTTAAAAATGGGAACCAGCACACTTCTTCTCCATTCTTCAGGCATTTTCTCACCCTCAAATATTCCATTAAATATTTGAGTCAAAAACCTCACTGCCACCTCTCCAAGACATTTCCAAACCTCCACTGGTATGTCATCAGGTCCTACTGCCTTCCCCTTCTTCATTCTTTTCAGAGCTTTCCGGACTTCACCCTCACTAATCTTTCCCACTTCCTGGTCCACAGTTTCTAGGACCTCCACTCTTCTTTCTCTTTCATTCTCTTCATTCATTAGCTCCTCAAAGTAATCCTTCCATCTTCCCATCACACTCTCCTCACTTGTTAGAACATTCCCATTCCCATCTTTAATAAGCCTAACCTGCTGCACATCCTTTCCAGCCTGATCCCTCTGTCTTGCCAATCGGTACAAGTCCTTCTCGCCCTCTTTAGTGTCCAGTCTCCCATACAACTCATTGTACGCCCTCTGCTTTGCCTTAGCTACTTCCCTCTTTGCTCTATGTCCCATCTCCTTATATTCCTGTCTCCTCTCTTCAGTCCTCTCACTGTCATATTTCTTCTTGGCTAATCTCTTTCTTTGAATGGCGTCCTGCACTTCACTATTCCACCACCAGGTTTCCTTATCATCCATTCTCTGTCCAGATGACACACCAAGTACCTTCCTACCTGTCTCTCTAATTACTGTTGCTGTAGTAGCCCAGTCACTTGGAAGCTCTTTCTTACCACCCAGAGCCTTTAACAGCTCGTCTCTGAATTTCTCACAACATTCTTCCTTCTTTAGCTTCCACCATTTGGTCTTCTTCTCTGATTTTACTCTTTTTCTCTTCTTCGCAACAACAGTCATTCTACACACAACCATCCGATGCTGTCTGGCCACGCTCTCCCCTGCTACAACCTTACAGTCTCCAATCTCTCTCAGGTTTCCTCTTCTACACAGAATGTAATCGACCTGTGTACTCCTTCCTCCACTCTTATAGGTCACTCTATGTTCCTCCCTCTTTTGGAAATAGGTATTGACTATAGCCATTTCCATTCTCTTGGCAAAATCCACCACCATCTGTCCTTCCTGGTTTCTTTCCTTGACACCAAACCTACCCATCACTTCCTCATCCCCTCTGTTTCCTTCACCAACATGTCCATTCAGGTCTGCTCCAATCACCACTCTTTCCTCCCTGGGAATACTCTCTATCACTTCATCCAAATCTTTCCAAAATTTATCTTTCTCCTCCCCATCACATCCAACCTGTGGAGCATAACCACTGACTATGTTTAGCATCAGACCTTCTACTTCTACCTTCAGACACATCACCCTATCTGACACTCTCTTCACCTCTACTACATTCTTTGCCAACTCCTCCTTCAGGACCACCCCTACTCCATTTCTCTTTCTATCCACACCATGGTAAAACAGTTTGAACCCTGCTCCAATACTGCGAGCCTTGCTGCCCTTCCACTTGGTCTCTTGGACACATAAAACATCTACCTTTCTTCTCTGCATCATGTCAGCCAGCTCTCTACCTTTGCCTGTCATTGTCCCCACATTTAGAGTTGCAACCCTCAGTCCTACATTCTTCACTTTCCTCCTCTCCCTCTGTCTCCTGACACGTTTCCCTCCTCGGGGTCTTCGACTAACAGTAGTACAATTTCCGCCGGCACCCTGTTTGTCAACAGCACCGGTGGCGGACGTTGTTAACCCGGGCCTCGACCGATCCGGTATGGTTTCACTTTGATGAACTCGCATTATAGTTTTGGCAAGTGTTTTACATCGGATGCCATTCCTGACACAACCCTCACCATTTACCCGGGCTTGGGACCGGCACAAGAGATACACTGGCTTGTGCTCCCTAGTGGCGTCAATAATAACTATAAATATGTTACATGACTAATTCATCCCATACTAAAAAAACAGACTGATATGGCCTTTTGATAAGTTTTACTAACAGGAGATAATCTGAAATCTCAAACAATATTCTACCCAGATTCCACAAAATTCCAGAGTCATACTTTAACCAATCCATTTCCGTGTAATGTTGCCGGAGTCCAGCAACCCAAGTTCACGCTTGATCAGATGACAATGAGCAAGACGACAGATTATCTTTAGAAGGATTGTGGTGGGGATTAGGGGTTGAACTGATGGTTTGCTGTCAGAATCACTTGGCTGATGGTGGGTCTGGAGGAGCATGGTTCTGTTTCCAGAAGCAAAATAAAGAGATGAAATTAACATGATCCCAAAGCAGAGAGAATCCACTTAGAGATTACACCCAGAACATGTTCTGCCTCTGGAACCCGTATAGAAACAGGAGACAAAGAAAAGCAGAGTATCTTCCTGTTATTACAGATTACACAGTGCTCTATCGTCTTTCATTGGCCTGCGCTACTTTTTGTCTCGTCCTTTTTTTTTTTTTTGTAATCCTTGAATAAACCCTCCCTCCCATTCTGTCCAGCAAGCGGCACCACCGCCTCTGTACTCCTGTTGACTTGCTGGATTACATATATGTTGAACCCTTTGCCAACTAAACTTTTTAAGATGTTTTTCCAGATCGGTTATCTCTTGACTAGCTGTTGTATTATCAGGTACACAACTGGTGCGGAGCTTTCATGTTATCAGGTATTTACAACTTACAAGGTCAAGGTTTCTTTATTGTCGTTCACGTCACATGAGGTGGAACAAAACTATGTACACAAGGTCTCAGTTACATCCATAAAAATACAAATTGTAAAGAAAAACAGCAATAATAACTAAGAAATACACTAAACTAAGAATGTACTAAGCACTAATAGTACAAAGTATAAAACAATGTGCGAAACAACAGCAACACTTACCTGGTGCATAGCTGGTGTATTGTCAGGTACTTAGCTTGTATATTACAAGATACTTAACCATTATGTAGATGAACCCATCAGGCCACAGGTTTTGATTCAAGTACTTAGAGGTCACTTTTACGAGCCAGTTGTCTGGTAGATGAGGGGACTTTTTAGGTACTTAATACATTCCTACTGGATACTTACACATTATGTCCTTGGACTTATTGGTACCCAATAAGTTCATTATTACCACTTACTGGGAGGTTGCTGAGTACCCATACAGAGCTTATTTTATTATTATTATTATTAACCTTTATTTAACCAGGAAAATCCCATTGAGATCACAGCTCTCTTTTGCAAGAGAGGCCTGGGCCTGAAGGCAGCCTGACATGCATGTTTTTGATCTGTGGGAGGAAACCGGAGTACCCGGGGGGGAAAAAAGCCATAAGAACATGCAAACTCCACAGAGACAGACCCCAGGTCCAACTATTGAACCCAGGATCTTCTTGCTGTGAGACAACAGTTAACCACTGAGCCGTTGTGCTGCCAGTCATAGTGACTGTTTTCTTGTTTGGCCTACTTGTTTTTAAACATTTTAATAATAATAATAATAATGAATTCAATTTATAACGCACTTTTCATTAGTGAAAATCTCAAAGTGCTACACACATTGAATGCTACACACATTCATACACCGGTAGTGGCAGACTACCATGCAAGGTGCTTTCCAGTCCTACCGGGAGCAATTCGGGGTTAAGTGTCTTGCCCAAGGACACAACGACACATGGTGTGGGAAACCGGGATTCGAACCGCCAACCTTCCGATCGGGGGACGACTGCCATTACCACTACGCCACGGCCGCCCAATTTATCAACTAATCTAATGCAGCAATTTTATTATTAGTTTTTTTTGTTATTACTATATTGTATGTAAGTTAATAAAGTTGAATTAAGAATAAGCAGCCACAGCAGCCAACATCTGTCCTAAAGCATCCATGATAGAACACATTTATGCACAATATGCATGTATGAATGTTTGAGGAGTCATGTGCATTACTCACTCACTGACACACACACGCCATCTGTTTTTTTTTCTTCCTCCTGTTGCCATCACTGTGGGTTTATATCAACAGAGCAATGCATGATGCTTTGCAGAACGCACATGCTCAGTGCACGGAAGAACAAGTGTTTATCTTCTACTGTAGGCTATTGTTTATTTTACGTATATTGTCCACTTGAAACTCTTAACACAAGATCTAAACTATTTAGACTTGTAAGCAACAAACTGACAAGGAAAAAGCAGAGACTTCAGCAGAAACTCAAGAAGTGAGCACTTTTAATGTTTAAAACAAAGTATCAAAACAGGGACATTACTGGATACATGAAGTTTTCAGCTTGTACTCAAATGAAGAATCAGAAGCTGTTTGAAGGTGAAATGCTGCCCCCTGCTGGCTAATGCGTAAAAAGACAATGTCTCTAACACTCTCTTAAAAAAAAGGATGGTGAATAATACGTTTGTCCTGTTTTATAAGGAAAACATTAATAGTAGAAATGATGGATTATATTTATATTTAGTTTAAATTTGAAATGACACGTTTTATTTTCCAAAACTTATCTCCAAAGTGTGGATAAAAGTTATTAACTTAAAGTCATAAGTAATAAATATATGTTACGGAAAGTAAAAATATTCAACATGGTGAAAAACTTGCTGGTGTAAAAAAAACAACTTTTTACTTGGGAGGAAAACAATAAAAGTTGTTTTTATAAAAGTAACAAAACCTACTTTGTAGAAAATCACTTTCAAAGGTTAAATGAACATTTGTTGGCAGCAATTTCTGTTCCATGTTTTATATTTTCTTTTACTAGAGACGTCAATGCAGTAAAATTTAATAAACAAACCAACAAAAAGTGTAGAAAAAGGATATTTGGTTGTTGTTTCTGATAACTTTTACAGGAAGCTCATAAGCTTTACAGATTTAATTTTTCTTTTACACTGATTTCTTGTTTTAAAAAAAAGATGCTGCCACAATCTGAAGCAGTAACTAAATTTTAGAGATTTATTTTTTTTGTTTTTTTTGTTATATTTATTCCCCAAACAACTGCCTAAATCTGACATGTTTCTAGTGTTCATTAAAATGTTTATGTTATGTTTTATGTAGGAACATCACTCCTGGATGATCTCTGGTTAATTGATAACTATTGGAAACTGTTTTGCTAATAAATTAATTTAAAAAAAATTGTAATAGTTTGGGATTATAGCAAATTACTTTTCTAAACTTGTAGTAATACCATTTTGTTGAAGCTTTCTCCCTTTTCTTTCTTTAGTTAAGTTTGTTGAATAAAACCCTTAAAATCAACCAATAAACTTTTAGCAAGCGGAAACTCAATAACGCCATAATTGAACACAGAACTTGTGAAATTTCAACCCTCTCTCTTTTTTTTTCTTTTTTACAGTGCATATTTTAGAAATTTTAAATTTAGAAGCACATCTTTTTTTTTAGCTTTTGCAGAACTGGTCCTCAATTGGTGGAGCAGCAGGTCTTGATCTAGACCCAAATTCACTGTTAAATTTTAACCAAAACGTCTTTTTATTAGTTACTGCTCCTCTAATCATTCATTCCAGATTCATGATCAAATTAGATGCTGCATCAAACCTATACAAGCATAGAGCAAAAAAATAAAATAATAATAATCAAAGTCATGGACACAAGCAATTGTTTTATTGGAAAAAGGGAATTATGTACAGTACAAAAAAAGAGATCAATCCTGAATCATTTCACAACTTGTTGCTTTTCCTCTCATACAAATAAGAACACGTCACATCGTGATCAATGTCAGTGAAACCTAAACCAGTAGGCATTCTCTTGGTCTTAAAACACACGGAATTGTCTCATTTCATTCTGAGTGTGTGTTTTTTTTCTGCTGCTTTATGCTGGAGCTAACCCATGCAGCTGGCTTCCAGAATAAAAATAAAATACAAAACCAGAGTTCAAACACAATCCAGCGTCTGCAGAAGGAGTATAAATAATAGCATGGTGGCAGAGGAAGCATCTTCTGAAGCATTTCCAGTGTTGCTTCCGTTTAGTTCGTGTGGATGAGAAATGTTAAAAATTTCCTAAAATCTTCCAGAAAAGGCTCATCTTCTCCGTCGCTGATTGAAACTGTTGCATAGTTCTGAGTCGGCTCCAGCCCTCTCAGACCAAAACAATGAAAGTGAAAATTTAAACCAAAAAGTTCAATAAATTAGTCGTTTTACAGTCAATCATACATCCAGAGGGCCTTTGAACAATCAAACAGAACGCAAATTTTAAATAAACACTTCCCTGACAAGTTTCGTTAAAGATTTCCCAACACTTTGCCATTAAATCGTTTGTATATTTCTCCCATTTGTAATTAAATTGAACATTAAAGCAACATTTTACTTGGTATAACATTTACAGCTGCATGCATCAACCATGTCAACAAGCTCATTAACTGAAAGCATGTTCATAAATGTTCAAGTGAAACGTTGCTTTAACTCAATTTAAAGTGACTGCTTTTAGTTCATTTATTCTGATTTTGTGCACATGACACACAGTATAAATATATTAAACAGCCAGAACAGAGGGAGCTCGCTCCGTCTTCTTAACTCAGCTGCAAATGTTTCATTTCGGATGCATTTATTAATGCACGGTACACTTTTAATGGGATTCAATGGGACTGATTGACACATGTTGAATGAGGTTTTAATCGTAGCGACGAGAGCTGAGATTCTCATGAATTTCATGATTTTTTTTTACCATGTTTGTATATTTTATAGTAAATAAATAAGACAAAAGAAGATGTCGATGTACAGAAATGAACACATACACACACTAAACATCTACTTGTGATCTATGTCAGCTAATTCTGCTACAGTGTGTGACAGCAGTGCAGTGTTCGTGTTTTATCGGAGCAAAGACGAGTTTTTGTAGCTTTATTTGGCCCTCAGCGTACAAATGTAGTCTGCTCTACAAGAGCAGAGCTTCTTTTCCACTTTGCTCATCTTCTCGCCTCTGCTTTTGAATATTTTAAACATTTCTGGGTTCCTCGTGCTCTTTTAGCTGCGTTCTTACACACTTTCGGGTCTCTCAAGTGCTGGCGCCTTCCCACGTCATCAGTAATGCAAGAGAACACCCACAGCTACCACCGTGCAGGCAGTGGTGAGTGCAACCGTGAAGGTTTTGGCGGCGCAGAGAGTCGGGGCAGGTGCTATAGCTCGCTGTGGCGCACGGGCGGTTCTAGTTTGTGAGACAACGCTGTGAGAACTTTGTCGAACTTCTCGTAACGTTCTGATTGGCTGCCCTCAGCGCCGCGGCTGCCCCACAGGAGGCGCATCTGGAACTCGGTCTGGAAGATCTCCTGCAACTCTGCTCGCTCCTGAAACCCTGAGGAGGAGAAATGATATATTTACATTAAATTTTTTTTTTTTTAAACTGACGGTTTAATATTTGAACCCTACACAACCACTAAAATGAAGCAATCAATGCAGATGTTTGTGCTGCTGATGCTACAACAAATTGAATAAAACAACGTAAAAATGTTGACCACTGGTCTGGGTCTGGGTTCCTTCTTTTCACCTGATGGCTGGCTGGAGTCCTGTTTGGGTTTCTTCTCTGCTTTCAGGAAGGCCCAGTTAGGATATCCACATTTCTCTAGAGCCTGTTTTGTGTGTGATTTCTCCTTCTGTCTGGCTCCTGCGTTAGTGGGGACGCTGTCTGCTCTGTGGTACAGAGTCCTGATGACTCCTAACTTGTGCTCCAGAGGGTGATGGGAGTCAAACTGTAAATACTGGTCTGTGTGAGTGGGTTTGCGGTACACCTCAGTTTGCAAATTTCCTCTATCAGAAACTGAGACCTCACAGTCCAAGAAAGCCAACCTGCCATTTTTTACATCTTCTCGTGTGAACTTGATATATTTATCCACAGAGTTGATGTGATCAGTGAAATTAGTGACTTAACCACTTATGATGTAAAAAATGGCAGGCTGGCTTTCTAGTTGTCTTTAGGACATTGTAAATATCATTATTTTTTCACTTTTTAGTACTGGTACTTTTGTTTTGTGTACCCTCATTGCATGCTTTTAGTATTTCATGTTTGTTCTTTGATTTTTTTAATCAAGTCAAACCAGTTCTTCTCATCCTGTGCATTTCATTGTAATGTTAACCTTGTGTTAACCTTGCACATGACAAATAAACACAACTTGACAACTTTCCTTCCCTCCATTGACTACGGTGACAATATTTACATGAACGCTCCTACAAGCACCCTGCAGATGTTGGATGTTGTCTATCATGGCACACAAAGATGCATAACGGGCTGTGATTATCGTACCCACCACTGCACCCTGTATTTACTAGTTAACTGTCCATCATTAACCGTGAGGTTAACGTGATCAGTGAAATTAGTGACTTAACCACTTATGATGTAAAAAATGGCAGGCTGGCTTTCTTGTTGTCTTTAGGACATTGTAAATGTCATTACTTTTTCCCTTTTTAGTACCAGTACTTTTGTTTTGTGTACCCTCATTGCATGCTTTTAGTATTTCTTGTTTGTTCTTTGATCACATTAACTGGTACATTTTCATCTTTAAATCACTTCTTGGTCTGCTGCCTTCATTCATCTCCTCCTACATGTCTCTGCGTGAGTGCAGCTGCAGTGTGCGCTCTCAGGACATGATTACCTGCAGTGTCCCCTCAGTAAGAACTGAACTAGGCAAAAGGGCCTTCTCCTACTCCACTCCTTTTTCCTGGAATATCTTACAAAAAGATCTGAAGCTCTCTACCTTGACTTCTCTAAGTGGCTTCAAACATCTGTTAAGTTCCTGGCAATAACCAACGCAGACATGTTCCTGTTTTTGGTTTTCTACATTGCCTTACAACCCAGCTGTTATTTGTTTAGTTTTTTAAATTTAATTTAATTTAATTTGTTCTTCTCAATTTGTATGAATCCTCTTATGATAGTCTATTATTGTCTTTGTTGTCCACTGTTGTCACTCTTTGTTAGAATCAGGTCTCTCTTGTAAATGAGTCCCCGAGGCTCAATGGGATTAACCTCTATAAATAAAGGATGAAGGAATGAAAATGTTTTAAAGGACCTTCAGTGATTTGAATACGTGTTGGGGATCAAGTTCAGCTAACAAGAATCTAATATCTTCAAAACTTGCTGAATTATAGTCATTTTGATGTTCGCTACAATCAGTTAACTGAGGCAGCCATCTTTATTGTGGTTGAATTGTAGCTGCAGACAAAGTTATACTTTTAGTTACTTTCTGAGAGTTTCATTAAGATCTGCTTATTGTTTAATGAGATATTTTACTAATAGACAATTAAAATCAGTTTCTGGACCGTGATGCAGTTTCTTTAGTGCTCTGACAGCAAAACATTCAGAATTATTGGAAAATGAAAACTAAAAAAATCCTAATAAGTTCAATTCAGTGTGACTAAACTCCACTTAAAACAGATCTTAACTTCCAGTAGCGCTCATTCTTTTGACCGTATGACCTCTTGTGAAGAATGTTTTTGTCACGAGACGAAACAATCTTCGGCTTTGCCTTTCAAGTTTAAATGAATTGTTCACATAAATGCAGCTGCAACCTAAACGTCTCAATATGGACTGATGGAAATGTTGACAGCAGCCGACTGAAGTCAGGAGGATCAATAACACGTTCTAACAGGAAACACAGGCGTGAGCTAAAAGCTATCGGCAGGCTGTTCAATAAAACAGTAATGGCTTCAAACGGAGAACCGATAGTGAGGTATTAGGATCGATACAGTCAACATGGTAACCACACTCATCCAATCAATAAGTCAAATCTGCCATACTGGGACAGTGAGCACACATTATTTACAACCGTTACAGATGCATACTGAATGTGCAACAGGAAAATGTTCTGAAGATCAAATCATCTTTTTACATTTTTTTTATAGAACAAGAAGCAAAAGTTTGGGTCAGTTTTAGAACAGGAAGGTGTTACCCTGCAGTTTGGTCTCTGCGTTTGCCCTGTAGGCTTCACTGTGATGAGCAATGCTGCGTGCCGTCTCCAAGTGGAACATGACCACGTCCACGCCCGCCTCGGAGCTCTCCCACGGCTCCGGCACCTCCCCGACCGCACCGCCGCGCTCCAGCAAAGACAGGACAGGGAGGACGTGGGGGAAGGACGTGCTGGACATGATGCCGGCCTCTGGAAGACAACGAGAGTTTGATCAGCTCTTATGCTTCCATACGTCTGTGTAGAGCTGTCATTTCTAACACAAACCTGGAGCCCGGCCCCTCCCGATCCGGATTAGGTCCAGGCTGGGCCATAAAAATGTGCTTAATATGCGGGCCGGGTTGGTGTCGGGCTTTTGATTGCATCAGCGGAAGCACAGCTGATGATCCAATTATATGGCAATATAATTTGCCATACAATCACCAGCTGCCCACGGCCATTTGACCACACGCTGACCGGCCTTGAAAGTAGGGCTGTGTAATAATATAGATTTTGCGATATATAGATTTTTTCTTTCCTAGAAAAAAATCGATATTCATCCGCAAGTATCGTAACATCCAACTGTCACCCTGCTCACTCACTGCTTGCTTCGCCGGGAGAGTGATTAGGTCATCCAGCCACTAGTATCGCTGTAGAGCATTTATGCCAAGTTACCCGCCTAGTAGATACCTGATTTACACAGAAGAAGTGCGGACAGTGTAATGGCGACGAATATCGTTCCAGCACCCTCTTGCTTTAAAGCAGATGTGTGGGCGCACTTTGGCTTCAAAAAGAAGGATAACGACTTTATGGATAAAACTCTAGCAGTCTGCATAGTTGGTGCTTTTAATCAGTTTTCAGTTAAATTAATTCAATCCAAGTCTATAGCAGTCACAAAATGTCACCAAAATCAATCTGTCCCTCTAAAACCTTTCAGAAAATCACAAAAGTGTATTGAATTGTATTGTTTGCTGAATATCGCAATATATATCGTATCGTGAGCAAAATATCGTGCATCGTATCATATTGTGAGATTATTGTATCACTACTTGAAATAGGTGAAAAGTTCAGTTAAGCTTCAGATGGACTACTGCCAGTGATCCATCGGTCCAAACGAACGTTCATTCAGCCGCTGCACTCAGCGGACACGCGTGGCCGACGACCCGAACAGGTCACAAAATCCGACATGTCAGAGCATGGTCCGTGTCTGAATAATGCAGAATGCAGACAGAAGCAGGGATTTAATGTGCTTTGACGGCCATTAAAGGACACAAACCCCCCCCCAGCTCCAATCTTTTGCCCACCTTACTCAGCCACATGCGTCCACCGACCGTTAGTAACAATATAAGCAGTCAAACAGTCTGAGCTTAATTAAAATTGTCAGGAGGTTTTCGGGTTCGGACCTGTAATTACTGTTAATTTGTCGGGTCGGGTGGAGTTCGGAAATGATGGGGCTAGGTTGGGTCAAAAGCAACTTTACTTCTGTGTGAAACAGTAAAAAACTAGATCCTCACCTTTGCCGTCATTCATGTTCTTTAAGAACGGTTTGAGTTTCTTCTCGTACAGAATGGCTCCTTCTGTGTGTCTCTGACGTAACGTTACCCACGTCTGCTCCAGGCGGGAAATCTGATGGAACGAGGGGCGAACGTTTATAAAGTCAACTTCTGACGCCGAGGGGAACCGTCAGCTTACATCTGCAGGCGTCTCACCTGCGGCAGCTCCAAGGCTCTCATCACGGCAGCGAAGCCGAACATGTTCCCCAGGCTGCTTTTCAGCTCTGCCGCTAACTGGATGGTTTTATAGAGGAGGGCCGCCCGCTCCTCTGTGCTCCCCGTGCAACCGAGAAGATCCACCGCCATCACGATGGACATGACGTAGAACCTGAGAACACACAAAAACAACTTAACAAAAAGGCGCAGCGTTCAAAGAAACGAACATTACCCGCTGACGTCCACGTCTGAATTTAAAACTAAGGTCACCTCAAGATGAGAGGAGACGGAGTTAAAGGCATTTTGGCTACATCTTAAAAATAGTTTGTTGGAAAACATTTTAAGATTGATGCTAATCTACAATGACACCAAATTTTAGCTCAATACCTGTAAAACCTGTAAGTCATTTGTGTTTTAGTTGCGGTCGATTAGCTGTGGCAACCATCTTTAATTGGGTTTGCTCCAAAAGTTGTAGTCACTCTTCCAATTGTTACTTTTCAAAAGTTTCATTAAAATTTATTCAGTGGTTCATGAGATATTTTGCTAACAGACTGACACTGTTGACCTAAATAGTTAATAGTAAAGTTACGAACAAACGGCTTGTGCGATCAGGGAATACTCTCAGCTACAACCACACCAAATCTTAGCTTTATATCTGTGAAGCTCCGGCATAATGATTTTCGTTTGGATGCGAATTAGTTGTGGCGGCCATCTTGTTCAGATATCTTTGACGAGTGCGTTCGTACCTCTCTAGCAGGTCAAGCCTCAGCTGATGTCCATGAGGTAACGTCAACAACTCCAGCCCTGAGGACACTCCCATCATCCTTTGCATTTCTGAAGTGACACCTGATATTCTGGCGACCTGCACAAGAGGACAAAACGAAGAATCGAGTGTTTGTTCGCGTTCATGTTGTCCTCCGTGGAGGGTAAACTCTTGTTCACGCCGGTAGTGATGCACGTGGATGGTTCCCCTCCAGCTGTGGGTTACCTGGCAGTCCAGCAGGGTGATGTGTTTAGCTGCGGTCCTGGCGTCGACCTCGCCCAGCAGCTCTTTGACTCTCTTCAGCACAAACATCTCCAGAGGCTTGTTTTCAGCAGGAAGAAGGCAGGACTTGTACCTGCAGAGGTTTTACAGATTGAGTCAATTCTGGACCCTAACGGGATCTGCAGTGACAGCAATTTGACCCAAAAATAACCAAAGGTGACATAAATCTCAGTAATCTATACTGTGTATTTAAATTAAAAGCAAGAATAGGTACTTTAGAATGTAATTGTCCATTTTTTCTGCAATTACAAGTTCAGATTTTTTCTGAAATATTACATCTTTTTAGGTATCAAAATATGGCATTTAGAAACAAACAGCTAGTTTCTTATAATAAATCTTGTAATAGAAATTGACCAACAAACTGACCTTATTATGTTCATTTTTAAAAAATATATATGCAGCATAATGCTTCACTTTTCTCTAACACATTCCATTTTTTAGTCTTGTTTTTTTTTTGTTGGGGGGGGGGGGTTGTCTTAACTCTTGAAAAACTAGGCAGCATAAACTAGTTTTTATTCATTAATTTAAAAGAAACAAAATGAACAAATTTGTAAAAAAACAACAACTTTGAATGAAAAGAGTGTAGAAATAATAAAAATGTAATAGGTTTTAATGTATAGTACAAAAATAAAAATGTATTACGTATTAGTTGTAATACATTTTGTGTCTCTATACAAACAATATTAAGTGGTAAAATTGTAGTTTTAAATATAAAAGTGGTAAAAACCTGGTGTGAGGAGGAGTCTGTTCAGGGGAAGTCTTGCCTATTTGTGAACACATTCTATTTACAAAGTTGTGGTAAAGCACAACCACACCAGTACAAATGCATTCCATGGGGTCGTTTCTGCTGTAATTATGTTTAATTCATAACATTGTACTGATATTGAGCTAAATATGTGATGTGGCTGTATTGAAGTCATTCACAATGCATGCTTCGAGAACCAACAGATTGCAAAAGATCTTTGTTTAAAACTTTGGCATGCAGATCCTTCAAGGAAAGCCCTTTTATAACCAAATAAAAAATGTCTTGCAAAGCCAAAAAGACATTTTATCCCATTCCTAATAAAATATAACACATCTTGTCAAACGTTTGCCTCAATCCTGTCTTCCACTGAGATCTTTAGTATCTGTAGCATCTCTGCCCTGGATGACAGAATTTCAGATTTATCTAGGGCAAAACTGTTGCAAGAGTTGGAAACTTGAGGACAGTAAGCTGCAAATCTATTTCAACCTGGTTTAATATACTGTATTGTGCACGACTCATGTCTCTTTTAAAATCTGATTCCAAATCACTAATTCCTTTTTCATAATAGCTCCTTTTGGGCCACTCTTGCTGTATCTTGGCCTGGAATAACCTTGGAAGACAGAGAATGTGTGAACCTCATTTTATCTTTCAGATTGTTGACTCGTTGGTCCTCATTTCAGTGGGAGGGACCATGATTTTGTTTACGATGTATCATACATTATTTAGCAGTTCATGCCAACAGAGACAATTGTGTGGCTATATTTCACAGCCTCATCTTTACGTTTATACCAATTTGAGAACAATAACTAGGGATGCACAATATTATCGCAATGGTATCCTATCGGCCGATATGGCGATAAAGTTAAAGACCGTGTAAAGTGAAATTAAATGTGTGTTTTTAGTTTGTCACATGGCATAAATATGTGTTATTAATCACCCATTTAAATCTGACTGATTAAAAACATTGTTTACCTTATAAAATTAAGTCTCAAAAATCATGAAAAAACATGATTTTGCCTTGCCCTGGAACGCTAGGGGCGTGTCAGTGCGTGGGCGTGGTTTCAGCGCATGCTGCGCTCGTGTCCAGCCCCTGCCCTGAGCTGACTGTGTGGAGACTGGAGAGGCAGGCAGCAGAGATCCAGTAAACCTGCTCTGTTTTTATCCGAGTTCTGTCTGTAACAGCAGCTACTTTTTCCAAGAGTTACGCTGTTTTTGTAAATAGTTTTCTTGTGTGTTTTTAATCTGGAATGAAAAAAAAAAAGAGTTGTACCATGCGGGATTTGAACCCGTGGGGTTTGGGACGGAAGGCAAGCGCTTTATCCATTGACCTATCCAGGCATTACAGATACTCGGTATAAAACCACGCGGTATAAAAACATGTTATGATTTGTACGGGTGCCCTGACCATTGCGACATCCAGGGAAGATGCACGAACGAGGCATAATTGATTAGCTAGCTAACAATGAACAAAATATCTATGCTATTGCTATCTGATGCTATCTGCGATTCGCGAGTGAACGGCTCCACCGAGGCGAATTTATACGGCTGGAGCTGCAGGGGGTGGGGCTATACTAATGAGGACCGCGTGACGAAACGCGGTCACATTTAAAACACGCCTAAAAAATCCTGAAATAGAAATATGTTTATACACAGTTTGCTCTATAACTCCAAAATTAATTGAGCTACAATTTTGAGACTTTTTACTCATTTACAAGATTACAATTATGACATTTATAATGTTTATTGAAGAAAATGTTGAAATTCACTTTACACGGTCTTTAAAGCTCAGTATGTAGCTTTTTTTATGAACATATTTCTTCACTCTGTCACTACCTCCTGACAGACTGATGTTAGCCAGGTAATCTCTGAAAAAAAATTAAAAAAAATATTGTCCCCTTGCTTCTCCAGGTGGTAAATAAGCATTTCTAAAAAGAAAAGGTGACCCGCCATTTTCCAGCCAATAAAAACAGAGTTTGTAACCAGCCAATAAAAACAGAGCTTGAATTTGAATCAGCCAATAAAAACAGAGCTTGAATTTGAAATTCAACAGACCACAAGGGGGCAGAGCCACATATGGCTCTGAGGGGGAGGGATCAGAATGCTTTGCCTGTTGAAAATATTTCTAAGTGCTGCAGTTCTACAGAAACTGCATACTGAACCTTTAAATATTGGACATTGGCCATTCCTTCAAAATAACTCACCGATATAAAAGACACTGTTTTTTTAATGATAACCCAATGACAATGATGCCTGCAGTGCCAGCATGTTATGATGGCATGTACGCTGCTAAGTTAAAATTTGTGAAAATTTGCAAATTTGCACTCTTCAAGTGTTGTTGTTAGAGAGAGTAGATGTCATGAATAAATTTGACATTAAACATAATCCAAGTTGAAGTGTTACATCGTTTTCAGCCCCCTTTTTGGCATCTGCATTTGTTAGTAGGCCGAAGTGACGAAGACAATGCAGAATATTGTAGTATTTTAATTCCACAGCAGAGATACAGGTAACTATGTAGTCTCTGTAAGTAGGTCTAGGGAAAAAATATTGACATTTGTATCATTTATTGGCCAAATAAGTTTTAACATCTGCCATAAGTCCAATATCGTGCATCCCGAATAACAACCACAGTGTAACTTAGTCTGTAATTCAGATTTTGTGTATTTTTCATTAAGAAAAACCTCCTCTGTTTATTTCATACCTGGATGGTCTGAACAAAGAGGTCGTCTCCACCTGCGGGGCGCTGAACGTCCCCTCCCCTTCTTCCCTTGCTTCCACCTTCCTCCCGTCTTCCACTAGCAGTCTCTCTACGTAGCTCTTGGCGGGGGGTTTGGGGGGCCCGGATGGGCAAGGTCTGAGGTCACAGTAGCTCCCTGCTGTCTCTGACGAGTGCGATTGACAGCTTGATTGATGGGCGGGCGAGGAGTGTGCTGAGTGAGAAGTCTGCGCGGGATAGTCTGCAGGAACGGGACCCTCTGAGGGGCTGAGCTGGGGGTCGCTGGAGCGGCGCATCACAGGGGAGGGAGGGACGACGGCCAGGAGACGCCCGCCTGAGTGGGCTCTCTGCCTGGTGACTGAACAAGAGAGAGGAGCCTTCAACACTCTGAGGAGTGCATGAACGTGAGGATGTATTATTTATGTGTCTGAGTCTGTCTGGTACTTACTGGCACTATAAGCAGGAGACAGAGGGGTTTCCCTGACAGGCGACAAGGGGCAGCGGTACTCCTGAATCTGGTCCATGCTCATCGCACAATTCCGCATTGCATCTTTATGGTGGTGGATCGTCGACGGGCTGCAAACAGCAGTTTAGGGATGTTAAAAGGCAGAGTTTTGCACGGCGTCATCATCACGGCCTGCTAATTACTTCAGTGCGAGAAAAGAGGGAGACATATTAGAAGGCGTGACAGTGAAATGTATCCTGTTTGTGTTATTTCTACACTAAAACAATAGGAGCAGAAGCAGACATGCACCAGGCAGTGGGAATGCTTGATTCCTCAGAACATTATTGGAACCCACTTAAAAAGAAGTTATACAACCATGCGCGTAGCGAGGGGGGGTTCTGGGGGTTCGTACGAACCGCCCACTTTGCCTATGAAGTCCCATCTAGGGATTTTATGAGGGGCAGTTCGTTTAAAGGAGAAGTTGACCAGAATGATGCAACACGTCTCGGTAGCTCACTGGAAACGCGTTGGGTTGGTTGCCGCGCCAAACCTTATCTAGACCAAGTGGGTTCGATTCCCACGTATAACTTTTTTTTTTTAAAGATTATTTATTCATTCCAGATTAAAAAAAACACAAGAAAACTATTTACAAAACAACAAGAAATAAAACAATACATGAAATGAAAGGAAGCAGAAGAAGAAAATAATCTTATTATATCTGCCCCTTCTCAAAAAAATGTTTTTTTTCAAACACTGATTCAAACAACTTATTTTACGTTTGTCTTTTATTGGATAAAAAAAAGAACAATGTGTTAACGACAGGCATATTAACTCCTTTTTTTTATCCAATAAAACAGTGTTTTTCAACCACTGTGCCTAGGCACACTAGTGTGCCGCGAGTGATCGTCAGGTGTGCCTTGGAAATTATCAAAAAAGCCCCCCCCCCCTTCTTTCTATAACCTCTTTAAATTTAAGACCACATTGTTGTGGTACCGTTCTGTATTTTTGAAGACATGTTAAGTGCAATTTGAAATAAAAAATATAACATATGATAAAAATACATTTTTGTGTTTATTTCATTCCTATTCAAGACACTTTGATAAGAATGACTATATATTTAATAGAGTGTATCTATGTTTACAATTTTGGTTGGTGGTGTGCCTCTGGATTTTTTTCAATGAAAGCACTGGGCCTTGGCTCAAAAAAGGTTGAAAAACACTGCAATAAAAGACAAACGTAAAATAAGTTGTTTGAATCGAGTGTTTGAAAAAAAAAACAGTTGTTTGAGAAGGGGCAGATATAATAAGATTATTTTCTTCTTCTGCTTCCTTTCATTTCATGTATTGTTTTATTTCTTGTTGTTTTGGAAATAGTTTTCTTGTGTTTTTTTAATCTGGAATGAATAAGTAATCTAAAAAATAAAAAAAAAGTTAGACCAAGTGGGAATCGAACCCACTTGGTCTAGATAAGGTTTGGAGCGGCAAACCAACCCAACGCGTTTCCAGTGAGCTACCGAGACATGTTTATCTTTCAAGGTCCACATTTATTTTAAAACGAACCGCCCCTCATAAAATTCTGGCTACGCCCCGGTACAACTCTCCCTGTGTTAGAACTGATTTTGTCCGTCCTGGGCCTCCTGTGGGCCCGTCTCTATATCACTGCTTGCAACATATTTGCCTGCTCCTTCTCCAAGTTTAAAACAGCAAAGTGTCCCTTTAAACTTGTTTGATTCAGTGCAGAAGTGAGGAATTCTGTCGTACTGATGCGAGTCACAAAGGGAGGTGGTGGTGTCTGTGAGCCGAGGGGCTTTTAGGAGAGTGGAAGGGGAGTGCACCATCTTTAAGGCCACAAGGACAACACTAGTGTCACACACAGGAACACAACCTGCATTTGGACGCATGTTCCGGCTCTGGTTCCGGCGGTATCACCGGTGTCTCCACTGGACTGGGACTGTCTGAGTCACTAATTGTGCATGTGACAAAATGAAGCAAAATGAATTGTCCAAATTTCACGAAAACGTCTGGAAAAACAACAACACATGAATGATGCTTCAACTCTAGCGAAGGAGCTGTTTCCGTCTCACCTGTGAGGCATCATTTTTTCAGTTGTGAGTCCATCGGTCATGGTGACGCTCCGCCTCTTGATGTACGCTCCCCTCTGATTGGACGGCGAGTAGGCCGAGCCATGCTTGTTGGCGAGGGCGAACGTCGCCTCCAGGTAGCGCAGCGGGAGAGTCCGGCTGACGGGACAGTAGATGTGGGCGCCGCTGGACTGGGAGACTGCTTTGCGTTGACCCACGTAGAAGCGAACGAGCTCCTGGACTGAGTCGAAGCTATCCGACTCCAACACATACTGCACCTGTTGGACAAGGATGCAAAGATGCTTTTTGTTGTACGGCAGCTTGAACACACAAGGAGGTGTTGATGATAATCATGTCATTGTTATCTCATTTCTAAGTGGACTGGGATGGACTTGCAACTTGTCCAGGGTGGACCCCAGCTCTAGCTCAGTGACCCCTAGAGATACACCAGTAAAGAAAATGAATGGATGATCTCATGTCTGGCAAATCAAAAAAAGACGCTAAATATGAAGCAAAAAGTTGGATTTTGCAAAATTTGGCAAAAATAAATGTAACCAACAGTCATTGTAAGACTTTGTTTTAAACATCCTTAAGTTTCAAATAAAAATAGCTTCACTTTACAGTAAACTTTGCGGTTTTGAGACTAGCTTAGTGCACGCAGGGCCGGCAAGGCATAAGCAAACTTTTTATTTTTTTATTTTTTATTTTATTCATTTAATTTAAAAACATACACATAAGCCTACATACAATACAATCAAAAAATGTAAAGAAAAGAAAATGAAAGGTGGCAGAAGAAGAACTAGTCTTATGAAAACTGCCCCTTTTTACTTAATTCTGATGTAAAGCAAAATAATTTTACAAAATTTAAATTAAGATGTAATACACATAGGCAATAACAATCAGCTAAATTAAAAACATAAAAACTCAAACATCTAAATCAAACCAGACAACAACTGAAGTAGATTTATATTAACGATTTCCATATTCTTTCAAGAAACTCATCTTTATCAAATGTATACATACAGCGATCTGGCATTTTTAACGTTATCATCTAAATCATTCCACAATCCTATTCCCTGAATTATTGTGGATCGTTCCTTCAAACTAGTACTAAAATAAGGCTTCACAAACATCTCAATTCCTTTAAGAAAATATACACTCTCTCTTTTAACAAAATTTGTTTGAATATTAACGGGCAACATGCCTTTATGTGCCTTATACATTAGCAACAAAATGTTATAATTAAACAAATCATAGAATTTCAGAATTTTCAGTTGATAAAATAAAATATTGGATGGATATCTATAGTTTTTTTTTTCATAATAATTCGTACAGCTCTTTTCTGTAAAATGAACAAAGGATTAGTTACAGTTTTACACGCTTTACCCCAGACTTCAATACAGTACACCAAATAAGGAACAACTACTGTATTGCATTACTGTATACAACATAAACATTGCTTTATCAGTGAATAACTCTCTTACTTTATACAGAACTGCTATTGATCTGAACTTAAGCTTATATATATATATATATATATATATATATATATATATATATATTATATATATATATATTATATATATATATATACTTTTTTTTTTCTTAACAGGAACATTTATGAAATTCCACAAGTGTTTTACAGGTGTTGGACTGATTAATTTGTACCTTAGTTTCGCTGGATTTGACCAGAACTTTGCTGATCTTGAAGTGAAGCACTTCGTTGTCCCATCGACAGGTCAGGACATAGTCGCCCACACTGGTCAGGGAGTCATGCACGAGGAAATCTCCGTTACGCACAACCAGAGTCTCTGAAACCTAAATGATGCAAACAGGATGAGAAAAATAGGAAAGTCAGAGTCAGCTGTTCATTTGGAGTCCCTAAATTCAAAATTATCTTCTGAGATAAAACATCAGAATAAAATAAGACGATAAAAACAGATTTACTGTATTTATAAAAAGAAATGCGTCAGAGGCCCAGAGGCCCCTATGACCTGTTTGTGTTGCTGAATAAACACATGCTCTCCGGGTAGTAAACTGTTTTGTTCTGCACAGCTCAGTCAGGCATGGATAGATAAAATATGACAACACACAGAATTACTTCCATTGATGATCCATTTTATTGAGCTCGGCACTACTGTAAGAACGAGACAAATTCTAAATTTATTGACCGGAGAGGCAATCAGGAAAAGTAATGCTCTGCCCATGGCCGGCCTAACAGCTCCAGGCTGTTTTGCAGATAGCTGTGTCGGCTTGTTAATGTGCTTTCTGAGACTGGATCACAACCATTGATCGAGCAGGTGCGTTGTAAAACAGAGACTAAACTCAGACCGAACGCAATTTGTTTCGAAACAACTCGTAAGGATGGTGAAATCGGATGATGCAAAGGTTATGATCCTTTGAAGGAAGCATGAAATATGCACATCCAAAGGAGAAGGGACCAGCAGGAGGCAGCATTTGACTTGGATCAAAGGCTCAAAGCTCGTGCTGGAGGCCTCTTATCTCTGCCAGACTCAAACATCAACCCTCTTGAGGAGAGCTGGCTTTTAAATGCATTCCACAAAGGACAGTTTGGGTGAAAGCTTTGTAAACTTTTTAAGCAATGAGAGATGTCACATGCACTGATAACTCATATCCATACCATCACAGTCCCTGTGACCCACATCTTTAACCTGTCAAAATTCCAAAACAGCCAAAACTCCATTCCGGATGCTTTGAAAACAGCCTTTGTTCTTCCTTTGCTGAAGGGAGGTGACCCTAACTCACTAAACAACTATCGACCGATCTCTAAACTCTGCATCTTAGCCAAGGTTCTAGAAAAACTGATGAACTCTCAAATCAAAAATTATCTGGACTCATTTAACATCTTACCTCTCCATCAATCTGGTTTCAGGAAAAAACACAGCACAACGACTGCTTCACTGAAGGTTCTTAATGACGTTGTTGAAGCATTGGATGCTAAGGATTATTGTGCTGCACTTTTCTTAGACCTGTCTAAAGCTTTTGACACTGTGGATCATAACATCTTGTGTCATAAGCTCTCAGAAATCGGTTTCTCAGATCACACCATTGGTTGGTTTTCTAACTATCTTTCCGATCGGAGGCAATGTGTTCAACATAACGGTACTTCTTCCAGTTATTTAACAGTCAACAATGGTGTACCACAAGGCTCAGTCTTAGGACCCACCCTCTTTACAATCTACATAGGTAATGTAGGTCAGAGCATCCCTGATGCATCCTTACATTTCTATGCTGATGACACAGTTGTTTATTGTCGAGCTAAAACAGTTGCTAAGGCTTTCCAGCTTTTGCAATCCGCTTTTGACATCATCCAGTCAGATTTGTTCCATCTCAAACTTGTCCTAAATGCTGATAAAACCAAAGGGATGCTTTTTTTTTCAAACAGGAAGTCGGTCCCAGCAGTTCTTCCTCTGATTTTATCCTCAAATGGTGTCCCTATTGAGTTTGTTGATTCCTATAAATATTTGGGTATCCTGGTCGATTCGCACCTCTCTTTTAAGCACCTTGATGGCAGTTTATCTGTTTTAACTGTGCTCTATAAATAAAGATGACTTGACTTGTCTTAACTTTAAGCTCCACGTGGAAAACCCAGTAAAGAAACTGAAAGTTAAACTGGGGTTCTTTTTCAGAAAAAGATCCTATCTATCACTGAATGCTAGGAAACGCCTTGTAACTGTGACTTTCCTTCCCTCCATTGATTACGGTGACATTATCATTACAGCAAATCCCCTAGCAGTGGTGGGCAACGCTAATCCAAAAATTAGTTCCGCTATTTCTAAAGCACTAATTAATTTATTTAGGTCCGCAATTTCAAAAGCACTAATGTCTTATGAAAATTAGGGGAAGCTAATTCTAATCCGCTAATTAAATTCAACAATTGGTAGCAGCAAGTTATGCAATATTTGCACTACACTGCCAACTAGCGGTGCATGAACTGTTATACAGTAAGTTGTTTGAGTTGTATACATTTAAGAAAAAGGTCGAAAAGGACTTGCTCAAAAACTATATATGATGTAGCTTAGTGTGTTTGTGTACAGTATTACAGTTAGATAAATTAGTAGATTTATTCATTTTGTGATGTAGTTTGAAGGTTATCATTGGTTGAACAAACTGTGAAATAAATAAGGGGCAGATATAATAAGATTTCATCTTCTTTCTGCTCCTTTCATTTTATCCTACTTGTATTCTTCTATCTGATGAAACTGTTTTGTATTGTTCTTTTAAAATGAATGAATAAACATCAAATCAAATCAAATCAACGGCCCAGTCAGAGTCCAGAACCTGAACCTGAAACCTTCAGAGAGCAGAAACCTCAAAGAACTGAAGCAACAATGGAAATTTAGAGTGGGTCAGAACTCCTCCAGAACCAGGAGAGAGACTGATGAAGTCCTGCAGACTGATGAAGTCAGAGAACCACAGAGGATTCTGCTGCTGCTGAGGTTCTGTTGGGTCAGAGGCACAAGCTGAGGTTAAATTTTAATGATTTTAGAACTTGTTAAAGATCATCCATCCAGCTAACTGTCTATCCATCCATCCATTCAGCTAAAAGTCTATTCATCCTTGTATCTGATGAAACTGTTTTGTATTGTTCTTTTAAAATGAATGAATGAACATCAAATCAAATCAAAAATAAGTCTGTATCTCTGTGTTTATCATTGTCCTGGCATTGTCTCCTGTTGCCTCTGTCTCCTGAGTTCCTTGTGATTCCCTGAGTATGTAAGTTTGCTGCCCTGCGGACGCCATTTTGAAGAGTCCTAATGGTGAACTACTTTTTTTAAATCCAGCAGATTTGACCATTTCGTGAAACTCTCAAGCTCAGAAAAACTTGTGCTATAACGTCAGCTATGAAATATATTTTTTCTCAGCAAAGAAATAATTGTTTTACCGTGTTTTGTTGTAAAATCCTGGCTTCTTTGGCTGTCGCGGACGCCATTTTGAAGAGTGCTAATGTGGCGAAATTCAATTTTTAAATCCAGACGCGTCGCGTAGGCCCTGAGAAACATCCATAAGTTCACCCTCCATGTTAAAAAGTCTTCGTCTGACTCTTCGAAAACAAGCAATAAGGCTGCAGAGTAACACACTGGCTGCTAACTGCTATAGAGAGAGCACACACCAAGTGACTGAGGGGGACGCTTTTTTGTGACGGACCACATCCGGTGCTGCTCGTAAATACGTTATTTCGTTTTTACTGATAGATAATTAGTTATTAGCGGTACTGCATTTTAAATAAAAATAGAATAAATCCGCTTATGAATTATAAAACTTAGTCAATCCGCTGTAAAGCTAACAGATTATTTAGCAACGCTACAAGCGGATTAGCGCAACAGCGCTACCTAGCGGTCGGAGGCCCACCACTGTCCCCTAGTTACGACTCCATCGACCTACGAACAACGGGACCTACAAACGTATCATATTTAATAAAAATATGAAATTACTGTATTAAAATATATATATATATTTATTTTAAAAAAAATTGTGTTTAAATGTTCTTAATTTCATGTGTACATCACTTTGTTGCAGATGTGGTTGTTTTAAAGGCTTTATAAATAATAATTATGATAAAAATGATCATTTCTGATCATTTTTGAGCAATCTTGGGCAGCAGGAAGTAGGTCTTCAGTTTACACGGTCACAAATTAATGTAGAACACCGGACGCCATTTTAGGTTCAGTCACGGGGGTCTCCGGTCACAAATTAATGTAGAACACCGGACGCCATTTTAGGTTAGCTGCCGGGAGCCGGCCTTTGAACACTGGTGACCAGGATGGCCTCATATGGATTAATTACTAGCTGGAAACGTCTCTGTGAACTTTGTGGATGTCTCAGGCAGCAGCGGATTTATCGCCGATCGTGCCAGGCCGCCGCGCGAACACCTCCGGCCTGGCTAGCTCCAGAAGCTAACACGGGAGCTAACACGGGAGCCGGCCTTTGAACACTGGTGACCAGGATGGCTTCATATGGATTAATTACTAGCTGGAATCGCTCTGTGAGCTCTGTGGACGTCTCAGGCTGGAGCAGCAGCTGCAGATTGATCGCCGATCGCGCCGCCGCTCCAACACCAGCTCATGGCTTGGCTAGCAGAAGCTAGCCAGCTAGCTAACACAGGTCTCGAGCAGCTGCGGTGGTTCACTCGCCGGCCGCCGCGCTGCTCGGCCCGACAACAATCAACGCATGGCAACCTAAGATGTCGGCTTTGACCATCTCAAAGTAAGAAATTATATTTTTATTTATTCTGTAAATGTGAATAGCAATGTTTAACATTACAGTACACTACTGTACATGCTTAAATGTGTGCGCGCGCTCCGTTAGCGGTATTTCCACGACCTACGAACGGAATAAGGACCTACGAACTGGACGCTATTTTCACCCCCTAGCTACGGCAGAATCGAGCTGCGAACAGTTCTTATCTCCCTAACTCGTACGTAACTAGGGGGTCACCTGTATATTTTAGATTATAGTATTTTATCAGTTATGTATAGGGTTCAGAATAACACATTACCTTTGAATATCCAAATACATTTTGTTAAAAGACAAATTTGTTATAATCTTAAGGGGACAGAGATATTTGTAAAACCAAAATTCAGAACTAGTTTGAAGGGACGATCTGCCTAATCCAAATACAGGGAATTGGATTGTGGAATGGTTTGGAGAATGATGTTAAAAACGCCAAGTCAATGTGTACATTTAAGAAAATGATCAAAACTGAATTGTAAAAAAAATAAAAAAAATAAGTATAGCTTAATGTGTATTGTATTAGTTGGAAAAATTAGAAAGAGTTATTCATTTTGTTATGTTACTTGAAGATTATTTTTGTTTAAACTAATTGTTTGAAAAAAGGGGCATATATAATAAGATTTTTTTTCTTCTTTCTGCTACCTTTCATTTTTATATTTTGTATATTATCGTTTATGGGATTGTTTTGTACTGTACTGTATTTTAAAATAAACAAATTTATTAATAAAAATAAATAAAAATTACCGGTATCTACATGAATGCTCCTACAAGCACCCTGCAGATGCTGGATGTTGTCTATCATGGTGCACTAAGATTCATAACTGGCTGTGATTATCGTACCCACCACTGCACCCTGTATTCACTGGTTAACTGGACATCATTAACCTCACACAGACTCTTCCACTGGTACATTTTCATCTTTAAATCACTTCTTGGTCTGCTGCCTTCATACATCTCCTCCTACATGTCTCTGCGTGAGTGCAGCTACAGCGTGCGCTCTCAGGACATGATTACCTGCAGTGTTCCCTCAGTGAGGACTGAACTTGGCAAAAGGGCCTTCTCCTACTCCGCTCCAGTTTCCTGGAATATCTTACAAAAAGATCTGAAGCTCTCGACCTTGACCTCTCTAAATGGCTTTAAGAATCTGTTGGACTCCTGGCAACAACCAGTGCAGACATGTTCCTGTTTTTAGTTTTCTACATTTGCCTTATAATATATCTGTTTTGCTACTTTGACAGTTTTTTTTTTACTTGTTAAAAAAAAATCTGTATGCCTCTCGTATGATTGTCTATTGTTGTCGCTGTTGTCATCATTCTTTGTTGAAACCAAGTCTCTCTCGTAAATGAGTCCTCGAGGCTCAATGGGATTAACCTGCCTAAATAAAGGTTGAATGAATAAGGAACGAAGAACAAACCTTCAGAGGTGCTTGAGAGATAAAGTCACTTTTTGGTAACGGGACAATCTGTGGTTTACCCCTCAGTCACCGGGGCTAAACCATGAATATATAAATATTTTATGTAAATGACAAATACTCACAGATGGCTGATTTGAATCTGTCTGTGTTCATGTGTGTGTCAACAAGAAACAGAGGAAGATTACCCTCCACATGTGCATGCAGCCTGCGTGTGTGCACGTGTGTATTTCGGTACCAGCTGTGAAATTCAACTGCGTACTTGGGCGACATGCGCAGCTGTTAGTTTGGCAGAGTTTCCCTCGTCCTAAACGCTAAAGCGGTGGCTACAGAGCTGTGGCAGATGATGGGATTCATTAATCAGTGTCATTCTGTGAGCAAACCATCGACATGGAGCTTTCAAAGCCTGATATTTTGTCAAACTGATCACTCCTCAAATATTGCTGGCTGATGAGTTTATCTCTTTGATTTCTGCCTTTTACTGTTTTTTTTTTCTTTAAGTCTGCACAACGGTCCCTATACAAGCGGTGCGAGAGTTTGGGTTGCATTGCTGGTAGTAAGTCAGACCCTTTCAGTGTGGGAGTTGGACACCAGGGCTGCCCATTGTCACTGATTCTGTTCATAACTTTTATGGACAGAATTTTTTGGTGCAGCCAGGTGGCCTCAGGAATCCATCTCTACTCTTTGCAGATTATGTGGTCCTGTTGGCGTCCATGGACCTTACCAAGCTCCGCCCAGAAACGCCCCCTAAGCTCCGACTGGTCTGAATGTCTCCCAAGCGCAGCATTAGTTTCAATGGAAACATTGCGTCGACTGACTCTCTGCAGGGTATTTCTGAGTCGAATAGTGTATAATTTCTGCCAGATTCCAACAAAATATCAGCCATGACAATGGACAGGGGAACCAACAAGTTCATATTATTTTTTTTTGGACGTTATCAAGTTGTTTGAGCCACGCGATGCTTCCAACAGCGTGCGCGTCACAGCTAATGCTACCGTCTGATGAGGAAAACATCAGCTCCTCACACGCTCAGCTGTGGACAGGATCACTGATGCCTATTGTCCTGCAAGGCTGGGTAAGTCAGGCATTCATGGTTTTGAGGGTTACTTTTGAAATCAGTGATTTCTGTTGTTGGCAAAAAGTTTGAGTGTGCCTTGGTCGCAAAGCTAATGCTAACTGTAATCTCCATTGGTTAGCCGTTGCTGCTTTAGCTGCTAAACACGCCGACAGCGACTTTTGTGAGGGCTAACGAGCTCAGCCGTTCGGTGTGTTAGTTAAAATCCAGCCTTCGTGTCACGATTTTGTGCAGTTTTAGGTGAAATCGACAGTAGAGCTCGTTGTGTTAGCTAGCTCATGTGGAGTTAGCAGAGCTGTTTCTTCCCAACTTCCAGGACGTTCAGTGAACTGTGGCTTTCTCTCATCGTGACCGCGTGTTGTTAACTAGCAGGTTTCAAAAGCAGGTCAACCCTTCTCTGCTGGTGAAAGAAATAATTGTTCAGTTTTGTGGTCGTGCACAAGCTTTGATCCAAGCAAGGCATTCAGTTTCACATATAGGGAAACGGTGAATTTTACTTCCACAAATACGGTCAGGGTACCTGACATCTCCTGTACAGATACCCCACTGACGGTGGAGGACCATTTTTCCAGCCCTGACGCAAAAAAATTCTGCACGTATGCTAGCTAGCAATGTAAGTAGCATGTGGTGCCGGTCTCACAAACGCTACCGTAGCGTTTGTTTTGTGAGACCGGCACGCACGTGGAAGCTGCGCTGTGACGTGTTATGGGCATTAGCCAATGAAACGCGGCCCTGTGGGCGGAGCTTGGTAAGGTCCATTGTGTCGTGATCTTCAGCTCTTACTGGAGCAGTTCGCAGCCGAGTGTAAAGCGGCTGGGATGAGAATCAGCACCCCCAAATCTGAGGATATGGTCCTCAACGGGAAAAGGGTGGATTTCTCACTTCGGTTCGAGGGTGAGGTTCTGCCTCAAGTGGAGGAGTTCAGGCATCTCAGGGTTTTGTTCACGAGTGAGAGAAGAATGGAGCATGAGATTGACAGATGATGGTGCAGCATCTACAGTATTGCAGACTATGTACTGGTCCGTTGTGGCGAAGAGGGAACTTGGCTGTAAGGCAAAGCTCTCTGTTTACTGATCGGCCTACGTTCCTACCCTCATCTATGGTCATGAGCTCTGAGTAGTGTCCGAAACAATGAGATCATGGATACAGGTGATTGAAATGAGTTTCCTCTACAGGGTAGCTGGGCTCTCCCTTAGAGATCGGGTGAGCAGTTCAGTTATCCGGGAGAGACTCAGTCAAAACCACTGCTCCTCCACATCGAAAGGAGCCAGTTGAGGTGGTTCGGGCATCTGGTGAGGATCCTCCATGGGCGGGCATGTCCGACTGGTAGGAGACCCCGGGGAAGACCACGGACATGCTGGAGAGACTGTCTCTCAGTTGGCCTGGGAACAACTTGGGGTCCTCCCAGAAGAGCTGAAGGAGGTGGCTGTGGAAAGAAATGGCTGGACCTCCCTGTTCAAGCTGCTGCCCATGCGACCAGACTTCGGAACAAGCAGAAGATAATGGATGGATGGATGGATGGATGCACAACAGTTAACCAAGAAAATAAGTAAGATTGCAACAAATGTTCAACTGACTTCTTATTGTAAACTTAGTACAATTAATTATTTCCACTTTGAATATTTTTTTATTTTGGGGATAATTAAAGCTGCTATATGTAGTTTTTGGAACATGCTGGAACTTAGAAAAATTTTGAACAGAGACACGTTTCTGGTCCCTCCCCCTTGCTCTTGGCTGAACTGCATCTCAGCCCCCATAGCTCTGCCTCCACTGCATGTCCTGTCGCAGCCGCTGCGAATTTCTGTGTTTATATGTTAATAAAACGTTCTAAAAAATAAAATAAAAACATGGAGCTCTGGTCCAGCACACCAGAACACCAGGAAATCTGCAGAGCCTCGCACAGCCACGCTGAACCCGAGTTTGATTCGCTTGTGACAAATTCATTCATTTCCTCATCATTTAAGTCATGGAGTCAGCGGAGGAGGAAGCGATCACTTGACTTTTGGCAAAAAAACAAAAGAAAAGTCCAGATCAGGGATGAAGAAGGGGAATTTAATACATTTGTGTCACATACAAAACAGTCCTGCATCGCTTTGCAATCCTTTGAACGAGAACGTGCGCGGCCGCTGGGGCTGGGACAGGCGGGGGCGTGGGTTAGGGGCGTGAGAAGCTCTGTTTTTATTGGCTGGTTAAAAACTCTGTTTTTATTGGCTGGTTAAAAACTCTGTTTTTATTGGCTGGTTAAAAACTCTGTTTTTATTGGCTGGTTAACGGCGGGTCACTGTGGGTTTTTAGAAATGCTTTTAGTACCACCTGGAGAAGCAAGGGGATTATAGTTTTTTTTCAGAGATTACTTGTCTAACATCCGTCTGTCAGGAGATAGTGACAGAGTGAAGAAATATGTTAAAAATATATTTTTAGAAAAGTTACATATAGCAGCTTTAATAATGCTCTTACAAAGTACTTTGTAGAGTTACTTGAAGTTTTCATAACTTTTTGGCCTTTTCAGAATTTGAAAACATGCTCATTCAAGCGTCTGGAACCACAAAGTCCTCATGATACTCCCAAACATTCATTTACAGTTTGTTATTTCCACCGGGAGTGGAGAGCAAGTTAAAAGGGTTTACTATATGTAAAATATTTACAATTATTTTTAGGCCCTCTGCTTGAAAACGGCAAACGTTTGTGCGCTTTACACTTTAAATTCACTGCAATTGTTTGACACCTTTAGTTAATAGAAACTTTTTAAATGAAGATTCTGTACAAAACAGCATAAAAATGGTTTGAGAATCTAAATAGTTGGATCTCGACAGAAATGAGGTCCTTTGTAACGAAGGAAAAAAACATGTTTTTAGGCCCATCAGGGGTAAAATAAAATAAAAAATACCACAGTACTGTAAATTTCATTGACTGATAAAGTTTGGTGAACAAAACTGGCTATCTTTAGTTATGCTGCATTAATAAGAAATTAAAGAAAAATTCAGCAAAGCAGAGCATGATGAAGATTGGGGGGAGGGCCAAGTGTTGGTGCCCATTGGCCCCTAATGGGACCAGAATAACTGTTGATCTATAACAAACAGTTTGTGGTGTTTTTCCTTGTACTCATGACCTGAAATAATTTAAAATCTCTTAGATTGACTTGTTCCACCTGTAAATAACTCTATATGAACTGACTGTAATTTTAGAATGAGAAAGTTGCTCGTACCTCTTGGGGGATGTGTCCATGGTACCAGCCATGGCTCCTGATGTCAGCTGGACTCAGTTTCAGCTCCTCCTCCAGCTCTTTGCGAAGTTTTTCAGGAGGAGACTCCAGCAGGTATTTCTCTTTGGAGAACTGCACCAAACCACATAAAAGAACAAAACAGAACATGGCTTCAGGCAAGGTGAACTTAGCATCGTCAGACATAGCTCAAATTGCTTATTTGCATGAAAATGAGTTAAAGGAAGAAGCATTGTTGACAAATATAAGTGTCATAAGAGCACATAGGTGACCCTGTAATGAACCCTGACCCAAGACAAAGAAATCTGCATGAGCAAGTCCAAACAGTGTTTGCGCACTGCGGAGACCTAATTTTAACCTTTAAATGTGCACTGAGAATGGCTTAATAATGTCAAACACACACACACAATGCACCTAATACACGTCACTATCAGCGCCACAAATGACTGGTTCAATGCATGTATAGTATCTACTGTATATGTAATAATAGTGGCATAAAACATATCCATTAATTATGGCAACCCGAGAGAAATCTTACAGTAAACTCTGTTCAGCTGTGTGAGTCTGATACAATAACTGAAGGTTCAGCTCATTAGATGAGTTCTCTTCACTCGGGCGGGTGGGTTGGGGATCAGGAGGCAGAGCGGGGTCGTCCGCTAATTGAAGGGTCGGTGGTTTGATCTGCAGCTTCTCCAGTCTACATGTCAAAGTGTTTATAGGATGAGCCTCAATTATACCGAGCCCCTATGCACTGGTATGTGTGTGTGTTTGATAGGAGAGGGGATCTTGGAACCAAATGTGCTCAAAGGTCAGAACTTCTAAGCAGATAGTGCGAGGACCAGCCTTTGATTAGTCAAACTTTTGGGGGATAACAACCAGTCTCTTATTTATTTCAACAAATGTCATAAATAAATGGTTTACAGCCTACTTTGGTATTTGTCAAACTAATTTTCCATTTTTCAAGGTTTTGTTGTGATTTAAACAGGGAACAGCTATGCCAAACAGGAAATAAAAACGCTAATAGTTATGATAAATGCTGAAATAAATAAAAAATGTAACGTGAACTACAAAAATAACTCACATGAGCATTGAGTGAAACAACATGAAGTCCTGAAAGGAAGTACAAAAGCAGTGTATTGTTAAAAACAGGGTTCGTTTTATTTTCACGGCCAACATATTTATTTTTTGGCTGATATTTGCCACTTTATGCCTGTCAGTCTTTCATCAGTTAACAGATAAGAATTAAAATGTAGCAGCAGCTGCTACAATAAGCTCACAGTAGCTCCAAATGTAGTTGCGGTAAAGTACAAATGCTTTTCTTTACAATTTCTTTAAAGGTTGTTAAATATGATTTTGTTAAAGTACAATGGGATAACCTCCTTAACCCCTTGACCTTATCCAAATTGAGAACAAATTTATACATGGGACCAATCAAAATACTCTGCATGTCGAATATCACCAGGTTTTGGGCTTGATATGGTACAGGAGCCATCAGTAGACAATCACTGGTAAGGGCGGCGCAGAGCTCCGCGCTTGAGCGAGCGCGGCGCCCCGCTGTGTGAGCGCCGTGCGGTCGCCGCTGCACAAGCCCTTTGAACGTTCACGCGAGCGCGCCAAGCTCCAATTTTACGAGCGCCTACGCGAAGCGCGGTGTCTGACCAATCAGCGACCTCAGTTCAGTCCCCCTCCGCGTGCAGCTGCTCACAGAGAACGTGAGAAGAAAGCAGAGCTCTGCCCGGTGAACAGGCGCGCACAGAATGTGCCGTGTGTGGCGTCTAGGGAGGACGCTGAGCTCTGCATCGGGCTTTAGGAATAAAGGCAAAATAGGCCAATAGGAAAAGAACATGCAAGAAATTAACCAAAGTTATAAGAACTGTACAGTAAATTTTATTTGTGCAACATTCATGGTTCACTTGCTTCTCATTTGACATTCACTTCTAATTCATTCTTATGAATTCACATATTCATTTCAAGAACCATTTGCATATGTAATAAAGAAAAAGGGTAAATCCCACAGTGGGACCCCGGTATTAGCTGAGGACACCAAAACAACTGATGATCATAGAAAGATTGAGGTCAGACAAGCGAACTAATATGAATAAAACACAAGATGATCAAACAGAGATACACGAGCAAACAGACAAACTTTGACACAAATATGCGCCAACAGAAATCCTCACAGGAATAAACAAAGAAATGAAATTATCTCGATTAGAAGAAATGAGACTGGAAACCACAATAAACTGTAAACAGCCTCATAGCTGAGGCTTGTCTCTTGTTTTTCCTAATACTTTCCTCCATTCGGCTCCTTTTTTAATGCAAAAGCCAATATTCATCTTCAATTTGATTTCAGACACACGTCTACAGGAGGTGATCTTGTGAACTATTGAGGTCAACTTGAATCAAGATGGCTACTACAACTAATCACTTTATCAAACACAAAAACGACAATAACTCAGTCAATATCACAGGTATCAAGTTAAAATTTGTTTGGGACTCATCTCCATCCCACATTTTGAGTGCTAGCACAAGACCTTTGTTGAAAACGTTGCAAGGTGGCAGAAGTTGGACATTCTTTGTGGAATTCCTTCTTGATGTAAATAACCAAAAAAAGGTTAAATCATGTCATCTGGACCAGTTTCTTTAAGTGAGAAACGTTTCGTCCCCCATCCTGAGGACTTTGTCAGTCTGCTGCCAACCAAATCTGTAAGGTTCAGGTTATAAGTTTATCTGTCATGTGCAAAATCAACACAAGGTCAACAATGCAATGAAATGCTCAGGACGAGAAGAACCGTCTCGACTCGACAAAAAACAAAAACAACAACAAGAAATACAGTGTGTGCAGCAAAAATACTCAAACATACTAAAATACTACTAAAATACTAAAACAAGGTGCCAAAGTTGAAAAAGAAATGCATCTACAGTGAGGTTGTTTCAGCAGCATGGCTCTTTTCTGTTAGCAGCATGTTAGCAGGTCTTGTTAGCAGGTCCGGTCAGCAGCTTGATGGTAATAAGGACCGCAGCAGCTTCCCTCACAGACCGCAGTCAAGAATTGGATAATCCAGACAGAGAACATCCAATGTTTCCTGTGGAACCAAATAGTCCATAGAGTTTGATCCGTGCAGGCAGATGGAGGCTCCTGTTAGCAGCGATAGCAGGCCACGCTAGCAGCTTGATGATAACAATGACTGCAGCAGCTGCCTCCCAAACTGCCCTCCAGAACCAGGTCCAGCAGACAGAGATCACCAAGGTTTTCCCCACGGTGCTGAACAGTTCTGTAGAGTTTGGACGGTGCAGGCAGATGGAGGATCATGGAGACGTCCACCATGACAGGTCGGAGCGTGTGCCCGAGGCTGTAGGGGGGCCGGGAATGGAACCACGATGGCATGATGTCATGATGGCAAGGCAGCGACACAAGACTCCACAAGTGTGTCGCGTTCATACCCGTAGTGTGGGTGTGCAGTGCAGGCACACAAAAGAAAAAGGTTAAAACAAGAAGCAGAGCTCCCATAAAGGCGGCCATACTGTGGAGCTCATACTAACAGTTCCATAGGTGGCCTTCAATGCCGTGTTTCAAGCCAACCTCCTGTTGGAATCTCAGAAGTAGGCTTTTGACACGTGCACCCGTCCAAAACAAGCAATCACGATAAACAGTAATCAAATGTTTTAGGTCAGATGGCAAGTTAAAGTTGCAAGGCCATCAACAGGAGGTTGGCTTGAAACAAAGCAACGAAGGCAACTTACGGGACAGATCTTGTTTGCAGGCCGCACACTGACAAAGTCCTCTGGATGGGGGGACGGAACGTTTCTCACTTAAAGAAACGGGTCCAGATGACGATTTAACCTTTTTGTTGTCATCTACCTGGACGATTGAGCTTACAACCCTTTTTGACGTATTTTCAGTTTCCTGCTTGTGTCTTTGTGTGATGATCCACACATCGTCTCCACATTGGTTGCAAAATGAAATTATTAACCTCCCCCCACTCCTCTCCCCTCTTCACCCCTCCGATCCTCAATGGGGAAAACCGGAGGAATATCACTGTCACCGTGGCGGTTCACGCTCCCAGATTAGATTTGAGGTGTGCGGGTGTGTGTGTGTGAAGGTGAGAAGAGGCCAATAACACACAGAGAGGGGTCAAGTGTGCAGTTATTGCTTTTTCCTGTCTCCGTTGAGACCCAAGAGCGAGTTGCTATTGAATTGATGCTCGACAATGAACTTGGCGTTTGTGTGTGTGTCTTTGTGTGAAGTGTTATGAAGCAAATTGAAATGTCAACAGGACTCTATTTATGATAGGACTCATGAGCGAGGCTGACGTTAGAGGGGAAACAGTGACAGAGACCAACAAATAGACAATAAAAAGTGATTTGACAAGGTCGAATAAAGGCAAAGGAGACGTCCACTGTGATGTATTCTAATATACCAATAAAATAAAGAACATGTTGTAGTCCCATCTGCATCAGCTTGTGTTGTGTCATGAATAAAAAATGCCTTACTTCTTGCGTTTGGCAGGAAATGACCAACACAAATCCTGAGAAAAGTGTGTGTGCATGCTGTAATAGCAGGCAATGCTTCCTCTTAGAAAGCGAGGAGAGAGACGGGGTGAAGAAAAGCTGCAAGGGTTCATGTAGGGTGGGAAAAGAGTGCACAAGCAGGGACTGGATGAACACACAATGGGAATAAGTACAATGGAAAACAGTGACTAATGTGATATCACCAGTAATGTTAAAGAAACTAAGAGTTTGAACCTCACTATCCTGCGTCCCCAGTTTCCATTTAACAGCGAGGTGGTGGAACTGCTCAGAGATGTGGTGAGCAAGAAATGGACTTAAAATGAAATTCTGCTTTGGGTCTCACAACCTTGAGCCGGCCCAGGATCTGCTGTAAGTCTGACACTCTGTCTATTTTCCTCAAATTCTCAAGAACAAACATGCCCAACATGTCATGGTGAGGTGCAAAACCTGGACAGAAAATGCAGCAAAAATCCAAAGAAAAACATTGAAAGACCTCCAGAGTCTGTGGAAATACAGATTTTACTGTTCGGTTGTACCGAAGCATTGCATACATTTTATTTGGAGGACGTTTGTGTATGTTCAACATAGCAGTCATACAGAACCACTGAATGTGTCAAAAACAAACCCAGAGGCCAGTTGGATCGGGGAGCAGGTAGGAGGATAACAAGCACAAGAAATCCCAGACAGGGGTGTAACAACAAGCTCCCGACTTGACATCAGACATTCAGCAGGACACAGAGTCAGAC
>JBBPBX010005071.1:7825-33089 GCA_038048925.1 Garcialebias charrua
ACACCATCTCACCACATTAATTTAATTATTAACATATACTGTATGTTGTGAGTGTGACGCCTGAATGACCGCAGAGTAGCTGAAACTGAGACGTGAACTGTTGCGAGCTGTTGGGGCCTCAGGTCTTATCTTGGACCCCCGGCCCACTTCCAGCTCAGGATCCTGGCTCGAACTCCCTCAGAAGTAATAAGTCACTCTATCACAATAAATCAAGGAAATGTGAATTCAGTTTACCAGTTGTATTAAATAAAGGCAGGAAAAGGTTACAGTTTACAGTGCTGACCTCTCCGATATGTGAGATCAAGGACCGGAATTGGCTGGACAACATGTTGTCTTTTAAATATCCTGGGTCTAGGCTCTGCCTTCTTCCAGGATCTCAGCCTATCAATTGTACGGAGTGGGGCGGACTAAGTGTGATCTCATTGGATCTTTTGTGAGCTGATGACGTGTCAGGAAAAATAACAGGATGTAGCAAAACCTCTCTGCGTGTTGTAGCGAGCTGGGAGGGGACCAAGATGTTGTAGCGAGCCAAAAAAGAAATGACAAATAAATAAAACTCTATTCCTTAACAGATACTGAATCCCTGGGAGACTCTTTTTGAGAGTTGCTGGCCCTGTTTTAACCTGTCATAATCTTATTATAATCCGTCTCTGAGCAGATTAAAACCCAGGGTCAGTCTAGATAAAATATTTATATCAACTCCCCCTGGTTTTGAGGGACCCAGAGTGTTTCCTCAAAAATCTCCCAGTTCAAGACCACTGGAATTGCAAGCAATTAATAAATTTCTATGTGCTTGAATGTAAAGTACTCCTTTGTGTGCGTACAGGGTGCCTTCCTGCGTTAGACTTGTGACCTGCCCAGCTCAGGCCAAATGTCTGTCTTTGTTTCACCTCCCTAATGAGATGCATTATGGAACTATTCATAACATTGATATATTAGTACTAAAAAAAATTTGATTTGGGGATTGCAAAAAGCGTTCTAAGCAAGAAATTGTTCTGATCTAAGGAATGTTTATGAGTTGTAGACGCTGATCTTCTCTCTAACTCTTCGAGGTGGGCCACCCCCAGTCATGGTCCATCTGGTCCATCTGAATAGGAAAAAAAACTCTGTGTCTCTTTCCTTCCAGTCATGCAATACTGTGCTTAATTGCTTCCCAATTTATTTGCATTGAGAAGCCGGTATTTTAGCTTGTCACAGCAGAAATGTATGTGTAAACAAATTAAACTGACATTGTAGGAGGTGATGAAGAGGAAGACGGGATGCAGAACTTCACTTTAATCAACTCCTACAGTTCTGGCGGTAAGCACCAAAAACACACCTTATACATCAACCCTTTCACAATAAAACATCCGGTCCTCTGGACCTTTTACAATAAAACATCCGGTAAAACATCCGGTCCACTGGGTGTGAGTAGAGTCCCCTAGTGGTCCACCACACACGTCCCCCCAGAACACCCAGTAAGGTCCATCACTAGTCCAGCATTTTAGGTTTGATCAAACGACCAGAACGGCTGAACCTGGGCCCTGCGTAATCAGTCTGATGAAGCGGAGGGCGACGAGGAGGGCCTGCAGAAGAGTCGGGCTCCATTGGTCGTTGAGAGTCACTGGAAGGAGGACCGCAGTCCGTTAGCAATGTGGATGGAGGTCTGCCCCTGCGAGGAGCCTGGGCCGTAACAACCTGATCATCTGACATAACATGAGCTGGTTTAAGCCTATCGATACAGACAGTCTCAGTACGACCCCCTAAATCCAAAAGGAAGTGTTTTGGACCTGGTTGAAGAACCCGAAACGGTCCATCATACAAAGGCTGTAGTGGTGTCCTGTGTGCATTGTGTTTGACAAAAACAAATTTAGAGGACTCCAGACTCTTAGGGACAAATGACTGCGGTAAACAATGGTGTACCGGGCCGGGGACACGAACAGAGCCCTCCTGAGAGGAAAAATGGAGCAACGGTGGAGCGAACTGTGGTGAGGGTACCTCAGGTAAAAACTCACCGGGGACGCGCACAGGCTGACCGAAAACCAGTTCAGCCGGGGAAGAGCTCAGGTCCTCTTTGGTTGCGGTACGTAAACCCAACAAAACCCAGGGAAGACGGTCAATCCAGTTGTCACCGGTCAATGCAGCACGAAGTGCAGCTTTCAATGACCTGTGAAACCGTTCACACAAACCATTAGCTTGGGGGTTGTAAGCGGTGGTCCTGTGGACGTTAGTCCCCAGACCCTTGGCCATGGTAGACCAAAGCTCAGAAACAAACTGAGGGCCCCTGTCCGATGTAATGTCTGAAGGGGGGCCAAAACGCGCAACCCAGGTAGACAAAAATGCCCGGGCCACCACTGCAGACGTTGTGGATGCCAGAGGAACCACCTCAGGCCACCTGGTGGTCCGGTCTATCATAGTCAGCAGATGAGTAAAACCCTGTGATGGAGGCAGAGGGCCCACCAGGTCTACGTGCACATGGTCAAACCGCCGACCAGGAATGGAGAAAGGTTCCAAAGGTGCTTTGGTGTGCCTGTTAACCTTAGCACGCTGGCATGGGACACACGCTGCTGCCCACTCCTTAACTGCTTTACGCAGACCGGGCCAAACAAACTTTGAACTGACCAGTTTCACAGAGGCTCTAACACCTGGATGAGAAAGGGAATGTAAAGAATCAAAAACGCGGCGTCGCCATGAAACTGGAACCAGAGGGCGGGGCCTGCCAGTAGAAACGTCACAGAGCAGGAGAGGACCTCCGTCATTCACCTGCCGTTCCTCCAACTCGAGGCCTGTGGGCCCGGACTGGAGCTCGAGTATTTCTGCGTCGCTACGTTGGTCCGCAGCCATAGCAGAAAAATCGATGCCAACGTACACGGGAGAGATCAGCACCCGGGAGAGACAGTCGGCCACCACGTTGGATTTGCCAGCCACATGCTGAATGTCTGTAGTAAATTCAGACACCGCTGCGAGGTGGCGTTGCTGGCGAGCAGACCAGGGGTCAGAAATTTTCGACATAGCAAACACCAAGGGTTTGTGGTCAACATATGCAGTGAACTGGCGGCCCTCCAGGAAAAACCTGAAATGGCGTGTGGCCAGGTAAAGCGCCAGCAACTCTCTGTCAAAAACACTGTATTTCAGCTCATTGTCCCGCAGCGTACGGCTGAAAAATGCAAGCGGTTGCCAAACCCCGGAAACCTGCTGTTCTAACACAGCCCCCACCGCAACATCAGATGCGTCTGTTGTTAAAGCTATTTGTGTCACGAATGGGCCCATTCGTGACAATTTGTGCCGCTGGGGATGGATGGGCCAAAAGGGCAGCAGTGGCCAATGCAGTTTTAGCATTACCAAATGCCTGTAGGCGTTCTGGTGTCCAGTCAACACTGTTGTTGGGCTTTTTCTTTTTTAGCGCTCCATAGAGCGGTCGCAGCAGTTGTGCTGCCCTGGGGAGGAAACGGTTATAGAAATTAACCATTCCCAAAAATTCTTGTAGCGCTTTAACAGACTGGGGCTGTGGAAAATTGGACACCGCCTGCACTTTGTTTGGTAACGGGACAGCACCACTGGCAGAAATGCGGTGGCCCAAAAAGTCAATGACTGGCAACCCAAACTGGCATTTCGCTGTATTTACAATCAGGCCATGTGCTGCTAGGCGCTGAAAAACCTCACGGAGGTGGGACATGTGCTGTTCAGCCGAGCTGCTAGCCACCAGGATGTCGTCCAAGTACACAAATACGAAGGACAATCCCCTTAAGACTGAATCCATCAACCGCTGGAACGTTTGGGCTGCACCTTTAAGACCAAAAGGCATGCGCAAAAACTCAAACAGGCCAAAAGGAGTGATAACGGCGGTCTTAGGGACATCCTCCACATGCACAGGAACCTGGTGGTACCCCCGTACTAAATCTACTTTAGAAAAAATGGAGGTCCCAGCCAGGTGCACTGAAAAATCCTGGATGTGGGGGATGGGATAACGATCGTTCTCTGTGATGTTATTAAGGCGGCGGAAATCCCCACATGGTCGCCATTTGCCGTCTGCCTTGGGCACCATGTGCAGGGGGGAGGCCCACGGACTGTTTGAACGTTGCACGATGCCTAAACGCTCCATGTTAGCAAACTCTTCCTGCGCGATTGCTAGCTTAGTAGCATCGAGGCGGCGTGCACGTGCGAAAACCGGGGGGCCCGTTGTGGGGATATAATGTTCGATCCCATGTTTTGTGTTTGTGTTGGCAAAATTAGGAACAGTCAGTGAGGGGAACTCAGACAATAAACGCTGAAACACGTTACCCGAAGCTAAAAAGTTAGCATGCATTAAAGGCCCAGCTCCTCGTGTAGCACAAGGCAGTGACGAAAAGGACACAGCGTCGATCAAACGTCTGTTAGCAACATCAACGAGGAGCCTGTGAGCACAAAGAAAATCAGCCCCTAAAATAGGAACTGAGCTCGCAGCTACAACAAAGTTCCACTGGAAGTCCCGTTCATGGAAACAAACAGTCACCAACCTTTCACCAAACGTCTTGATGGGAGAGCCATTAGCCGCGGTTAGCAACGGCCCGCAGCCTTCTGCCAACCTGTCGGAGCCAGTCGGGGGAACGAGGCTCTTCTGCGAACCAGAGTCCACCAGGAACCGCCTCCCCGACCTCGAGTCTTCGATGAAAAGCAGCCTTTCCTTGTCGCCAACGGCCGCGGCTGCTAGCGGGCGCTGGCGTTGTCGTTTCCCTGCGGCTTGAAGCTGCACGGCGGGATGCACCGTCGTGCTTTGGCGCCAAAGCGCTGGTGGTAGAAACAAAAGGCGGCTCCTGTCCGCCTGCGGGTAGCGACCCCTGCTACCACCGATGGCTCGTCCGGCGCTGAGGGCGTTGCTTGAAGCTGAGGTGCTGCTGGAGATCCGGGGACCGCCGCCTGGACCGCGAAGGTCCTCGTAGCCAGGAGGATGCGGTCGGCTTCTTCCGCCAGCGAGCGGTAGTCTCTCTGCTGCAGAAGCGGGGAGTTGGCCAGGACCGTGCGCACTGAAGCCGGGAGCTGGCGGAGGAAGAGGTGGAGGAAAAGGAAACCCATCGTCTGATCCCAGCAAGGACAACATGCTCTCCATGAGCTCAAGAGCTGTGCCATCGCCCAAACCGGAGAGGGAAAAAGTTTCTCAGCGCGCTCTGCGTCTGAGAGTGAGTAACGCCGCAGGAGGAGCTGCTTGAGGGCGGCGTACTTTCCGTGTGCCGGAGGGTCCCGGAGCAGGCTCATTGCTCGCCGGGTGGACAAGCGGATCCAGCGAGGCGACCACATAGTGGTATTTGGTGTCGTCTGAAGAAATCCCGCGAAGAGCAAACTGTGCTTCGATGTGGACGAACCATGACGGAGGGTCGTGCAGCCAGAAGTCCGGGATTTTAACGGCCACCGAAAAAGCGAGCGGGGCCGCCTGTGGAGGTTCCACAGCAGCGGACATCTGAGGAGAGCTGGCTGGAGCGTCAGATGTCGACATGTTCAATTCACGAGGTCACCAGTGTAGGAGGTGATGAAGAGACGACACAGAAGACGGGATGCAGAACTTCACTTTAATCAACTCCTACAGTTCTGGCGGTAAGCACCAAAAACACACCTTATACATCAACCCTTTCACAATAAAACATCTGGTCCTCTGGACCTTTAACAATAAAACATCTGGTAAAACATCCGGTCCACTGGGTGTGAGTAGAGTCCCCTAGTGATCCACCACACATAAATATTATTCTAAGTGTTTGTGTGCTGTGTACATACATTGAACCTCTCAACTCCCCCTGGTGGTCTGATATAAAAACATACCACTAAGTTAACAATAAATATACCCCCACCCCGCTAGAATCTAGTCAAAAACCATTGTGTCATAGTCTACATGTGTAATAATCAAAACTAATTCCTGTTCCCTTTCAGTTGGGTCACTACGGTGCAACAGATACGTATGGGAAATGCGCCCCCGCGCGTTCACCTGTGAAGACACTTTCAACATGCCTGTCAAGGCCAATGAGATTGCTGCATGTGTAGGGGGCTCCGCCCCCTTACTATAAAGCATGCAGCACGTCTAATTTCCGTCATCTATTTGCACTTCACCTCGCTTCACCTTGAGCATCGCAGACCATGTATTGGCTGAAGGAGCACCCAACTGGAGGTGAGCCTGCTCCCTGCCCAGGGCACCACTACGAGGAATTTCATCCGCGCAACTCTGTTCAGCCCTGCTAACTAAGCGCTTCTTCGCGTTTAGCGCTGCTAACGTGAACATTTCGCTGTTTCGGAGTCTGTTTAGCGCTGCTAACTGGCTAGCACCCCACGTTTAGCTAGGCTAACTGGGGGCTCTCACGAAAAGCACGAGGACGACGTTTAGCTTGTTTAGCTCTGCTAACGAGTGGACGACGAAGGACTTCATTTTTTACCCGTTTAGCGCTGCTAACTAGTACACGAAGAAAGACGACGGTTTTACTTGTTTAGCTCTGCTAACGAGTTTCTAATTTTCTGCTCATCTCGCGGTGACCACCATGGCTCCGGAGAAGAGTAAAAAGAAATTGAAGGCCTCCAGCAAGGACAGCAAAAGGCCGGGAAGCCCAGGGTCACGACCATGTCCGAGCGCCTGTGGGTTCTTCATCTCAGAAGCGGACACCCACGAAGCCTGCCCAATGTGTCACGGAATTCTGCACGCCAAGGCTGCGCTGACCAACCTTGCATTGCAGCCGACTCCGCCACGCTACACGGGAAAAGCGGGTGGAGTTCCTAGCAAAGACGTTGGGGAACTCGAGCGCGGCGAAGGACCCGCTACTGACCGAGGCCCTCAGACCTACGGCGGAGCTGGAGTCGGACGACATGGAGGACGTGGTGGCGCTGTCCTGGGGCGAACAGATGGACATGATTCAGTCAAGAGAGGAGCCTAACGAGACGGGACTCAAATACGACGTACGCGACATGCTGCTGTCTGATGAGATTTCACTGTCAGCCTCCGGCCAGATCTCCGACAACGAGACGGAGCAGGACGTTGAAGACGAGGTAGGGGACTTCTCCTAGGAGGTGGCGGCGGTGCTCGTCGAGGCAGACGGATCCACTCCAGCCCTGTTCGACCTGTGCCACAGAGCGGCCGAGTCTCTGAAAGTACCGTGAACAGCCCCTCCACCACGGTAACAACAGACGAGACTAGCGGGAAACTACTTCCTCCCGAAGCAGCGGACCTCAGTGAGGCACAAATTGCAGGTGTTCCCAGACGTTTTGACCAAACTGACGAGGTCGTGGTCAACGCCAAGGGCACCGTTGTCCCTCCCGCTCTCACAGTTTTTGGACCTTGAAAACATGGAACAGGCGGGACTGTTACAGATCCCCCACATGGATGAGACTCTAGCAGCGCACCTGGCGCCAAAGACGTCGGCAAGTAAGCCCACAATTCCCAGCAAGCCGTGTTGTTTTTAAGCAACCCAGCTGGAGAAAATGTATCGTGCACAATACCTCACAGCGCATGCGCTCAACACAGCGGCCATGCTTCAAGCATACCAAGCAGAGAAGCTGCAGGAGCTGCAAGAAGCAACTACAGCCAAGAAAAAAGTGGCGGAGCCAATAGAGGAGGTCCGAAGGACAGCTGATTTCATCCTTCGCCTCTCAGGCACTGTGGCGATGGCGATCGGGAAAAGCTCTGGACAAAATTCAGAATAGCTGTGAACAGAGGAAAAAGCAGGAGGAAGCCCTGCGGGAGGGGGTGCCCAGACAGTTCTACTCTTCGTCCAGAGAACCAAGCGGCCATAGAGCGTTGAAAGTGTCTTCACAGGTGAATGCGCGGGGGGCGCATTTCCCATATGTATCTGTTGCACCTTGTTCCATTCCTTCAGGGAACATTGATTATGGTGCATAACCTCCAGTTCTTCAATCTCTCTCATGTGACGCAGGTCAGCTGTGGATAATCATCAATTCATAGAAACCCCAAATCTATTAAAATCAAAAATTTATCAGTGCAATTACCCCATCTAGTGGCGTTATCTGAAGTTATCATTCAGGAATACACCCAAGTACAGTACAGGTAGTCCCCGATTTACGAGCGCTCTGATCTACGAGGTTCCAGACTTACGAGCTGGCGAATTTTTGGAAAAAACGCAAAAAATACTGAGTTTTCATGTGTTTTTTCACCACAGTTCGTTAGCTAAACATGTGGACACACGTTTCCGATCATTTTTATGCACTCATAAGCAGTTTTTTGATGAAAAACGAGTGTTTGTAGTCGCGCTAGCGAAACCGTTCCAATTTACGAGCGAAATTCCGGACTTACGAGAGACATGGCAACCGTTCCGAAATACGAGATTTCCGGTTTACGAGCGCCTCGTTGTAACGGATCTCGCTCGTAAATCGGGGACTACCTGTACAGTACTTGTAAGTGGTCTTCAGCTACAAGTACTTGGGTGTGCACCTGAATGATAACCTCAGCTGGAGCAACACCACCAGCCTGATCAAGAAAGTTCATCAGAGACTCTACTTCCTCAGATGGCTGAGACGAGCTGGTCTGAGTAGCTCAGTCCTCACCTCTTTCTACAGGTGTGCAGTGGAGAGCATCCTGTGCTCCAGCATCAACGTGTGGCATGGAGGCTGCACAGCTGCAGCAAGAAAAGCTTTACAGAGAGTGGTGAAGGCTGCACAGAAGACTGTTGGAGTCAGCCTCCCCACCATCACAGACATCTACACCTCTAGTTGCAGGAAAAGAGCCACCTGCATCATGAAGGACCACATACACACTTTTTGCCCCGTTCCCCTCAAGAAGGAGGTTGAAAAGCATTAAGTGTAGATCCACTAAACTGAGGAACAACTTCTACCCTGAGGCTGTTAGACTCATGAATATCTAACAAGGTTAATCACTGTGAAAAATCACATGATGCTGCTGCTGATCTGTTTCATGTTGCTGCTGATCTGTTTCATGTTGCTGCTGATCTGTTTCATGTTGCTGATCTGTTTCATGTTGCTGCTGATCTGTTTCATGTTGCTGCTGATCTGTTTCATGTTGCTGCTGATCTGTTTCATGTTGCTGCTGATCTGTTTCATGTTGCTGCTGATCTGTTTCATGTTGCTGCTGATCTGTTTCATGTTGCTGCTGATCTGTTTCATGTTGCTGCTGATCTGTTTCATGTTGCTGCTGATCTGTTTCATGTTGCTGCTGATCTGTTTCATGTTGCTGCTGATCTGTTTCATGTTGCTGCTGATCTGTTTCATGTTGCTGCTGATCTGTTTCATGTTGCTGCTGATCTGTTTCATGTTGCTGCTGATCTGTTTCATGTTGCTGTGCATTCATGCTCATCTGCTCACAGTCTCATGTTTGTGCTGTTGTTCGACGTAATGTTTTTATGCTATTAGTGCTTAGTGTAATATTTAGTTGGTTTTTCTTAGTTCATATCTTAGATGTTATTACTGTTTTTATTTTACATTTTATTGTTGGATGTAACTGGGACCCTGTGTACAGGTAGTCCCCGACTTACGAGCGCACTGACCTACGAGGTTCCGGACTTACGAGCTGGCGAATTTTTGGAAAAAACGCAAAAAATACCGAGTTTTTCTGTGTTTTTTCACCACAGTTCGTTAGCTAAACATGTGGACACACGTTTCCGATCATTTTTATGCACTCGTAAGCAGTTTTTCGATGAAAAACGAGTGTTTGTAGTCGCGCTAGCAAAACCGTTCCAACTTACGAGCGAAATTCCGGACTTACGAGACACGTGGCGGCCGTTCCGAATTACGAGATTTCCGTGTTACGAGCAACTCGTTGTAACGGATCTCGCTCGTAAGTCGGGGACTACCTGTACATAATCTCATTCCATGACATGTACTACATGAGATGCGAATGACAAATAACTCTCTCTGACTCTGACAATCATGCACTCCAACCTTATTTCCCTAAAAACATGCATCTTCATTCATTCATAGTCACAATAAACAGTAATCAATTATGGTAATCAAATAATTCATTCATTCAACCTTTTTTCATTCAACCTTTATTTATACAGGCTAGCCTCGTTGAGCCACGGGCACTCATTTACAAGAGGGACCTGTCTCACTCACACCCAGGGTCAATTTAGAGATTACTAATCAGCCTAACATGCATTCATTCATTCAACCTTTATTTAGTCAGGTAAATCTTTTGAACCTCATGGGTTCATTTACGAAAGCGACCTGCTAAAACTAAAGAACAATGAACAGCAGTGATAGAATTTCATTAAACAATAAACAAACAAACAATAAACAATAGAAAACAAAAAGAGAGAAAAAAACAAAAGATTTTTTTTTTCTTTTTTTTAATAAAGTATCAAAAAACTAGCAAAACATTATTAGGTAGACGTATAAAATCAAAGACAGGAACAAATCTGCATGTTTTTGGACTGTGGGTGGAAACCGGAGTACCCGGAGAAAACCCACGCATGCACGGAGAGAACATGCAAACTCCACCCAGAAAGGCCCCCGGACCGGGATTTGAACCGGGGACCTGCTCGCTGAGAGGCAGCAGCTCTACCAGTTAATTATTAAATGTGTAACATACTAAATTATCCTGTCCAACTATGTTAAGTAAAAAAAAATCACCTTAACATTCCCCATAATACTGCTAATAATACTAAAAGTTAATATTTCACCTAGAATAGAATAGAATATATCTTTGGCATATTTGCACCAAGGTACAAAGTTTTGCAATTGGCGCGCGCACCATCCGAAGAGGGACGTACGCACGGAAGCCGCAGCAGTATAAAACCGCGCCACCAACAATCAGATATGAAAAAGGAACATACAGTCGGGTAATCATTGGTATTCAAAAAAGAATCTATCACAATTTGTCTTAGGACACTCCATGATAAAGTCTAAAAAACTCTACCAGCTTTAGCACGAATAAGACAAGACATGTTGCATTTCATGGCAAGCAGGGAGATTGTCCGTGAAAATCATTTCAGATAAGCACAGTCTGTAGATGGCATTCAGCTCGGCTCCATCTGAAAGCACACGGAGACCTCTGGGGGGGGGGGGCAGCGAGTTCTCAACAGCTTTCACTCCAGGAGAAGATTGCAGACAGCCTTCTTTTTTCAAGGTTGCTCACAGTCCAGATTAGATTAGTCGCTTTATTTATTTTCAGGCCAGGCTACAGTGTACTTTTGACTGCAGCCTTGAAGTCCAGGTGCTGTTCAGGTCCAAATCCGAATCATGTGAGGTTCCGAGCTACAAATCCCCATCTGTGCCCTGATGGGTCGGCTGTAAACGAGTCCCAAAGCGCACCGCAGGTCCGCGGCTGTCCGCCGCTGCTCCCACCGTGCGGTTCAGCTCGTACAACAGCTGGCTCGTTGAGGTCATAGCCCGGATCAGAGAATCTTGTTGAGCAGGAAGTCTCGCCAGCGCGTTGATCGCCGCGGCAGCCTCCCTCAGCTTCCAGTAGCAGAAACATCCGCCGATCCCAAAAAGCAGAGCAACTGCCACCAATATTCCAATAATCCACAAATCTTCAACGTCTTCGACAAAGAGAACGGTCAGACACATTGGCTTCCACTCGCTCCATGAGTCCATAGTGTATCCCACCGCATGCATGTCGAAGGGGCAAGCCGCTTCTCCTGGTCCGGTGCGCTTCATTGAAAAAATTTTATCAATAGAGGAAACAGCCCATGTAAATAAATCCATTTCAAATTGGTTCGAGTGAGCGCTGAAGAGTTAAAGACGAGACAAAATGCAAAAGCAGGGAGGAGGAAAACTTAGGGAGGAAAGGAGCAAAAAGAGATGCTTCGCCGAGTGCCGGAAGTAAGACCCGCTTAACACTCCACAATTAATAATTTAATCAGTCGTTCAAAATAGTGCTTTAACCAAATCAGTAGTTGGTCAAACACCTAAGCTCCAAGCGCATTAATCAATAACCAGTATTAATCACTATAATCAAAAACAGTATTCATGTAAGTCAGAATTCACAGACTCAGTTGATTAGGATTTTAACCATAACCTACAAATACCTGTAATTTCAAAACAGTATTTTAATCGTTTCAGTATATGAAATAAATAGCAATTTCAGGCTAAAAATATATTTTAAACTCCCCTCCCCTCCATCTTCCATCTTGATGTACCATCAACTGGTATATTTTCATCTTTAAATCACTTCTTGGTCTGCTGCCTTCAGACATCTCCTCCTACATGTCTCTGTGTGAGTGCAGCTACAGCGTGCGCTGTCAGGACATGATTACCTGCAGTGTTCCCTCAGTGAGGACTGAACTTGGCAGAAGTGCCTTCTCCTACTCTGCTCCTGCTTCATGAAATATCTTACAAAAAGACCTGAGCTCTCGACCTTGACATCTCTAAATGGCTGGCAAGGACCAATGCAGACATGTTCCTGTTTTTAGTTTTCTACATTCACCTTATACTCTATCTGTTTTTGCTACTGTTGTATAGTGTCATCTTTTTATGCTATGTTTTATTCACATGAATATTTCTTAAAAGCTGCAGAATGATGTACGTCATTGACGGTCATTTAAGTTCATATGTGTGTACATACAGTATATGTAACTCTTTGCACAAGACAACCAGAGACTGTGCAATCTTGCTGAAACAGATCCCTTGACCATGCCAGACCACGCCCAGGAGCATCGGCTAATCAGAGAAACAACATCACGATAAGGAATTCCAATGTGACTGATAACGCTGTATTAACGAAGTAAAGACATTTGTAACTCAGACGTGTCTGTAAGGTGCATGTGAGAGCGTCTCCCTTACCAGCGCTCAAAAGGTAAAATAAATCTTTGTCTGAACTCAGAACTTCTCAGGTTGTTGTTGTTTTTTGACTCCTTGTCTTCCTTCCACTGCACACGATCTCGAGTTGAGGCATTTTTAAAGTTATGTCCTGAAGGTTGTTTTTCATAGTCTGATTACCTCAACACTACTTTCTGTCATCTTAATTTAATTTGTTTAAAAAAAATCTGTATACCTCTTTTATGATTGTCCATTTGTTGTCATCATTCTTTGTTGAAACCAGCTCGGTCTTGTAAATAAATTTGAGTCCTGGAGGCTTAACCTGTCTAAATAAAAATAAAGGCTGAATGAATCTTGGCTAGACCAGGGATGAACTGGAAAATGTGCAATTCCTGCAAAAATAATTATTGACGAAATGTTTTATTTATTTATTTTTATTGACCGCGACGCCTGAATGACCACAGAGCAGCTAACTACGTGAATAAACACCCAGCACCGAACCGGAAGTCCACATGAATACATCTAGACCACAAAGCATCACCACTCACTTTGAGCATGCGCACTAGTTGTTTATTTGGGCTTTTTACAAACTATTTATCACATATCCTATGGATCTTAAAACTATACTAAATATATTGATATAGATAGATATAGCTATATATCGTATAAATAAAAATAAAACGCTTGGTTGACAGGAGGAGTAGCCTGGTTAAAACCAGACCCTGTCTTCACTTCGCTTCAGACTGAGCTGTGCAGGAAGGCGAGGGCCAGGCTACAGGAGGAGGAGCCTGTTTGACCTCCTTTTCAATGGGCGGGGCTAACGAGCTAACTGTCATAACAAGAGTATGACAGAGTGAGTTGTGTTTTCTTCTTGAGCACCGGTAAACATTATTCACCTTGAAGAGGTGATACAAACTGCAGAGATATTGCACCAAGTTAAACGAAGGCAAAGGTCAGTGGTTTAAACATCAGCCTGAATTTATGTCCGTGGTGTTATTAACTATACTTCTTTTAGCTATAGCTGTTAGCAGCTAACCGCTAAACTTTAGCTAAACGTACTTTCAAAGATTATCTCGCACTGAGCAAATATGACTCATCAGTTTTTTAAGCAGGACTTAAACTGTCTTAATAAAATGGCAGATGAAAGAATAATTTTAATGGGGGAGTGGTGGCGCGGTGGTTGGTTAGAGAAGGTGGGCCTGTGATCGGTTCAAGCCCCAGTACTGACAACATAAAAAATGTGGGTGGAAAAGGTGAAACACCCACACCTGCCTCCACCCTGGGCCCCTGAGCAAGGCCCTTAACCCCCACCATCTGCTCCCTAACAGGTCTCTCTTGAAAATGAGTTCTCCTGGCTCAATGAGACTACCTGGGTAAATAAAGAGTAAATAAAAAAATCATTTTGCAGAGAAGGAAATTGACAGAGATGTCATGTGACTGTCAGAGCTTCTTATGCACTGCTGAGTGAGCAACAGACCAGACTTAGTTTAAAGTGGATTAAAATGACGAATCTCCAGATTGACTGAATCAAAGGTTGCTGTTTAAAAGTCTAAATAATCTGAATAATGTCCCAGCCAGGATTAGATTACAACATTCAAGCCGAGATGAGCAGAAAAATAAACTTCATCCTTCCATGTCTCAGCAGATGGCTTCAGCTGTGGCCAACCGAGCAGTAGGAGCCATTGTAGGCTCAGCTGTTGCAGATGCTGCAGGTACCAGGAGTTTATTTTCTAACTTCTGTAAACTGTGCACATGACTTATTGGATTATGTTACTTGTAGGTTTCAGATCAAAATGTCATTATGAGTATGTTTCACCTTTAGCACAACCTCTTCACTGGATATACGATCTTCAGAAGCTGAAGGGGATTTTGGCTCAGGATCCTAACCCTGAATTTCGCTCTGAATCTGCCAACCCGTTCTACAGGAGGCAGACGGGCCAGCAGAGCTGCTACGGAGACCAGGCTTATGTCCTGCTGGAGTCCCTGTCAGAATGTGGAGGTACCTGCTGTTATTATAAACTTCCTTATGATCATACTGAACTTTTACAACTCCACAGAATGTTAAGAAGCACAAAATCATGAGAGTCAATCAATTAGTCTCAGGTTTAATTTAGTCTTTGATTATGATTATTACCAACTTGAGACGAGTACCTAAATGTCTCTGTTCAGTTCAATTTGCAGTTATGATCATACAGGTCAACTGTTTTGTTTCTCATCAGGTCTAAATGTTGATGATCTGAAGCAGCGTACACTGAAGTACTTTGGACCAGGATCAGAATACGACACGCCCGTCAATGATCCTTACAGAGACCGAGGAGGTAAGAGAACTGTCCACTTTCTATGAAGTGTCACTCTGCCTGCGCTTACTGAGGCAACAATGATGACTCTCTTAATTTACCAGGGCCCAGACCTCAGCTCCCTATTGACGGACCATGGAGACAAGCAAGTTTGAAAAGTTTCCTAAAGAATGTTGATGCTGGAAAGGAGGAGACCGGTAAAGCTGCTTTTTTTATTTATAGCTGTATGTATGGCTAAAAATAACTAAGCAACATGCTGTCTTCGCTGCAGGCTGCGAGACCGACTGTCAGATTGATGGGATCACCAAACTAGCTCCTGTAGTGGCTTTTTACGCAGGACAGCCCGACATGCTGGAAAAGGTTGAACAGGCCGTTCGAGTCACCCAAAACAACGACGAATGTGTGGCAGAAACTCTGGCTGCAGCAAGGTCAGTGGATCTGTCAGGTACACTGTTATTTCATTTTATGTCAGCAAGCAGGGCGCTCTGGTTCAAATCCCAGCCGGGGACAGGTCTCCAGTCCATCACAGGGACACATAGAGACAAATGAGACAAACAATCATTCACTCTCTCATTCACACCTAGAGACAATTTAGAGTTACCAATCAGTCTAACATGCATGCTTTTGGTCTGTGGGAGGAAAGTGGAGTATCTGGAGAAAACCCACACATGCACGGAGAGAACATGCAAACTCCACCCAGAAAGGCCCAGAGCCGGGATCTGACCAGCAACCTTCTTGCTGAGAGGCAGCAGCTCTACCAACTAGAGCCCCCAGTAAACTCCCACGTCCTGTCCGCAGAGCGTTCACCTGTCCGCAGAGCGTTCAGACTTCATGCTCCAGCGTCCACCCTGAGCGGCTGCAGAGCAGCTCCACAGACAAGGGGCGTTTACCTTCAGGACAAATTGAGGTCGCTGATTGGTCATTTGCTGACACGCCTACTGGATTGATTGACAGGTCGGGAAAAAAAACCGAGAGCTGGCAGCTCCAGCCGCAGCGGTGTTCTGTGTTTATATGTTAATAAAAAGTTCTTAATAAAACCAGGGAGCGCTGGTCCTGCAGCCCACACATCAGACCAGCCCACCAGGAGATCTGCAGAACCTCCTGCAGCCACGTTGGACCTGATTTTAATTCTCTCGTGACAAATTCCTTCATTTCTCACCATTTCAGTCATGGAGTCAATGGAGGAGGAAGAGATCACTGCCTTTTGGCAAAAGAAGAAAAGGCCAGGTCAGGGATGAAGAAGGGGAATTTAATACATTGGTGTCACAAACAAAACAGTCCGTCACTGGGCAGTTTATTGTGCGACACAGAGTACACGTACACGGTCGAAAAAATTGAGCTTTGCGCAGACACGCCCTGTGGGCGTCCGCTTCGGCTCTAATCCAGTACGCGTGGACCTCCGCTGACTGACGTACACGGGAATATTCTGGGGGTTTAAAGGGTGTGTGACATGATTTTGGAACTATGCATAAAGTGACACAACATATATATGTTGCATCATTCAACTATGTTTGTTTTTACAAGCAAAATGATAAATCAATGAAAATTTGTTTCAAAGTTATTTTAAAATTGGCGCCGTGTTTCGTCAAGGGAAATCTGGGTACTTACGCATGCGACGTCATGTGACGTAGGGGCAAGAATGTCAGTCTGAGCGTGCCATTAGAACGCAGTTTAATTGTCTTCAAGATCGCCTTTTTTTTTGGCATAACTTGACGTTGTGTTGCATTTGGGTGTTCTAACATCGCCAGTGAACAAGTGAGCCTTTTCACTTTCCCAAAAGATGTAAAACTTCGTCAAGAATGGAATAAACAAAGCTGCCCCCCCTCGGAGCTCCCTAGCTTCTGAACGGTAAGAAGACTCAAATAAATACGGCTGCAGACCTACATTACAACCAGCTGTTTCTTGTTCATCACTCGAACTAACTTCGGCTTCCCAAACTGAAGACAAATCGCTCAAATCTTCACTTAAATTGCTTAATTCCTCGGTTTCACTGCTGTTTGTTATTTACAATGTGCGTTCTGGCGATTGCGTCATAAAATGCGTCAGCGTTTGACCCCTCCTTTCTCCACCCGAAAACTGCGACGCACTGCAGAGAACTATTTTATTAAAAAATACTTTTATATACTGTATTAATTATTTGAAGCATCTGTGTACAAAAAAATCAAAGCTGAGTAGCTACTGTGCCACTTTGTGCATAGTTCCAAAATCATGTCACACACCCTTTAAGCCACCATGCCACTCAGATAAAATAGAGATCTTAAAAAATTAACATTAAATATAAATTTTCAATGGATTTTAATGATCGCTGCTGAAAGTCATTGAAATGACTTGTAGTCAGAAGTTCTACTTCCACAAAATGTTGCTTGGAAATGTAGCAGTTAAAGTTCAATGAAACTGCTTCACGTAATGTTGGAAATGTGTGGTTGCATCATGCATGTACAGTCGAGCACTGTCTTCATGACACGCAGAGGATCTGGAGCGTTCACGGCTCAACAAGACTCCAGAACATCAAGAACAAAGAAAGTTCAGCCTGTGGAGAGGAACCATCTGAACACAGATGATGAGATGAAATCTAAAGGCCAGGATCTATTTGTATTCTCCCAGGTTTCTGGAACATTTCATTCTGCATGGACCAGACCCAAAGGCTTTGGAGGTGGTGCTGGCTCAGCTCAGTGACTGCAACAGGAAGCAGCCTCAGGATCTGGACAGAGCAGTCATGGGTATGTGAGGTCGGCAGCAGAAGATGCTCTGAAAGTTTTATGACATTAGATAAACTCACATGGACTTGCTGCTACTTGATTTTATCATTTGTCTTTGATCTTTTGGGCCCGTCCCTCTATAGGACTCACTTTACTCTGTGCTTCATTTCAGGGCACATTCATCAGGTGAAGGAGAATTTATCCAAGACTCCTCAGGACATAATCCCCACTGTGTTTCCAAACACATGAGGTATTTTAACCAAGCTCCATGAAGCAGAAGTTGATTGAGGAAACGGTGTGAGACTTTAAGACGCTGCTGGTGTTGCTCTAGGTTTACCAGGTGCGTTCCAGGCAGCGCTGCATGGAGTCCTGACAGCCAAGCATCTTGACACGGCCATCAGAGACACCATGAGCTGCGGGGGGTGCACCTGCAGCAGGGCGTCCTTCATCGGAGCGTGCCTTGGAGCGCAGGTCTGTTCATTCCTCATATTCTCTAAGATCCCAGCACTCTAATGGTTTATGAAATGTTCCGTTGGTGATTCATAATGGTTTATGAAATGTTCCGTTGGTGATTCATAATGGTTTATGAAATGTTCCGTTGGTGATTCATAATGGTTTATGAAATGTTCCGTTGGTGATTCATAATGGTTTATGAAATGTTCCGTTGGTGATTCTAGATCGGGCTGGAGGGAATCCCAGCATCTTGGACCAGCAGAACCCTGAGACACAGCTCGGTGCTGGAACACGCCAAGAGGATTAGCAAACAGCACCAGTGATATGCAGACAGGAGCGTCGTGAAGAGCTGCAGAGCTGTGGATGAAGGCTTTTGTCTAAACATGTGGGAGGCAGGAGCCAGATGTTTTTCACTCTGTTAAACAAGTTGCTTCAGATGTTCTGATAGAAACATACGTAGTCTCTAAAGGGGTTAGAAATGATTGAGAACATTGACTGCTTTTTTTTTTTGTTGAATCTGCATTTTTAAAACCAAATCCAGACAAATTCATAATGAAGATAAAATATAATCTGTAAACTGATTCATGCTCGATAATCCAGGTTAAAAAATCCAACAGAGTTAAGTCAGATCCTCTGGACGGTTTCTTTTTGTTGAAACTGTTCAACTTTCATCCGAAGCACTTCATCGATCCGAGGAGCTGCAACAGACTCAGTCTTTTAAATAAACTAGGTTGAGAGTTTGAACAGGCGACGGGGGAGAGGGCGGACTCTAGAAACCATCTGAGCACGTCAAACTGGTTGATCCTCTATATATGAAGGTGCTTTGTATAAGACTGAGTTTGTTGTGGCTCCTCGGACTGATGAAGTCCTCTGGATGAAAGATGAAACATTTCTACAAAAAGAGACTATCCAGAGGACGTGACTTTGTTAGATATTATCTATAACAATTTAATGTTTTTTTTTCTTGTGGGGCTGAGATGGTGTAGAGGCAGGGCAGCCGGCTCAGGACCGGAAGGTCCCAGGTTCGATCCCCGATCACGGCATACCTCGTTGTGTCCCTGGGCAAGACACTTAACCCCGAGTTGCTCCCGGTAGGACAGGCAGCGCCTTGCAAGGCAATCTACCGCTACCGGTGTATGAATGGGTGTATGAATGGGTGGATGGCTGGTACTGTGAAGCGCTTTGGGGCCCCTCATAGGGGGCTGGAAAGCGCTATATAAGTAAGCTCCATTTACCATTTGTGTATTTTTTTTACCACATCAGGAATCAATGCATTTAAGTCAAGCTCAAAATAGATTTTATTGATCAAAAATGTTCACGTTATAAAATATGGCTTTACAAAAAATATACAAACCACACATTTAGTGTCAAATTGATTACTGGGTAGAATATTCTGTTTTTCAAGCTGTTTCCTGATGGCAGCAGGTCAGATTTGTTCAGATTCAGGACAACAATATTAAAAATCCCTCGTCCAACTTCAGCAGCATTTTGTATGTTTGTTATATTTATAACCATACAGTCTGGAGATACTACATTAATCTTTTTCCACAGTTTTTTTCTTCTTTCCAAGACTAAAAGAAAAATACATGACCAGTGTTAGACATGGAGGTGGAGTGATGTAATCAGTCTGTGTGAGTCAATCTTAAACTATTTCTGTTACAGTCACTAAACAGTATACAGTAATGGCACAGTCACACTATAACTCAAATGTATTGATGTGTGAAGAATGTCTGCTGTGGTGAAGAGGGAGCTGGGCTGTAAGGCAAAGCTCTCTGTTTACTGGTCACTCTATGTTCCTACCCTCACCTGTGGTCAGGTAGAGACTGAAAAAATGAGATCATGGACACAGGAGGTTGAAATGAGTTTCCTCTGCAGGGTAACTGGACTCATAGAGACAGGCTGAGAAGTTCAGTTATCAGGAGAGTTTATTTAGTTGTTTTATTGATTTAAAAGAAATTAATCAAAAATAAAACAAACATTGAATGAAAAGGGTGCAGAAAGAAGATTTTTTTTTATATCTGCACCTTATTTAAAAAAATATATAAAACAAACAACTCAGGCTTGAACAAGCTCCAAAGCAAAAACAAACAAAAAAACATCAGGCATTCTTCACCTGGCACTATACCTTCCTATTTTAATTTAATCATCTTTTTTTTTATATATATATACATTGTTTTAGATTTTTTTATGGTCATATCAAGGTAATTCCACAATCCTATTCCCTGATTTACAACACAGCTCCTTCAGACTAGTTCTAAATGGAGGTTTTACAAACATTTACATTCCTTTGAGGTTATAATGGCTCTCCTTTATTAATTAATTTTAATTGAATGTTTGGGGGTAATTTTTTTTGAGCTTTATACATGACTTGTAAAATACTATGTTCAACCAAATCATAAAATGTTACTTTCAAATGATGAAATAATATATTTGTTGGGTGCCCATAGCGCTTCCTACTAATAATTCTTCTAGCTCTTTAAAAAAAAAAGGGATTTGTAATTATTTGCATGCTTTTCCCCAAACTTCAATGCAATAGATTAAATATGGAACAATCATTACATTATACAATATATACAAAGCTTTGTCATACAAAAACTTACTTTATGATTTTGTTATTTTTATTCTTAAATAATTTACATATTTCCATGTCAGCTTCTCATCAATAATGACACCCAAAAAATGTATTTAATTAACTATTAATTTCAGTACTTTCAATTTTAAATGGGACTTTAATAATTTTATTTATATTACTAAATACTAGTTTCTTTTTCCCTAATTTAATGATGACTTATTAAATTTGAACCAAGTTTGTATTTTTATGAATTCTGCCTAGCATCTCTAACATCTGTTCAATATCTTCACTCGAACAAAAAAAAGTGGAATCATCTGCAAATAAAACACTTCAAAAGCCCTGACACATTAACCAGAACATTCACATACAAAATAAACAACTTTGGTCCCAACGCAGAGCCTTGAGGGACTCCACATCCATTAACACAAAATTCAGATCTAACATCATTTACCTGTACAAACTGTCTCCTAATATTCAAATAACTGGATACCCACTGTAGTGCTAATCCTCTAATGCCATATTTATTCAGTTTTTCAAGGAGAATGGTGTGGTCAGTAGTGTCAAAGGCCTTTTTAAACCAACAAAGTTGATGACCTGGCTCCACATCAAAAGGAGCCATTGAGGAGGTTTAGGCATCTGGTAAGGATGCTCCCTGGGCACTTCCATACTTGGGAGGTGCTTCGAGCATGTCTGACTGGGATGAGACCTCGGGGAATTGGAGTCCTCCCAGAAGAGCTGGAAGAGATAGCTGTGGAAAGAGATGTCTGGGCCTCCCTGCTCATAGCTTCTGTCCCCGAGACCTGACTTCAGAACAAGTGGAAGATGATGGATGGATATTTGATGTTCATTCATTCATTCAACCTTTATTTATACAGGCTAGCCTCGTTGAGTCACGGGGACTCATTTACAAGAGGGACCTGTCTCACTCACACCAAACAACCATCCACTCTCACACTCACACCTAGGGTCAATTTAGAGTCACCAATCAGCCTAACAAGCATGTTTTTTGGTCTGTGGGAGGAAACCGGAGTACCCGGAGGAAACCCACGCATGCACGGGGAGAACATGCAAACTCCACCCAGAAAGGCCCCGGACCGGGATTTGAACCGGCAACCTTCTCGCTGAGAGGCAGCAGCTCTACCAGTTGTGCCACCGTGCTGCCCATGATGTCTTCTAAATAGTCAAAAATCACAAGATGCTCATAGAGCCTTTAAGGTCTTGTTAAGCTTACTGAACTGTGTTACTGTTTCCCGCTCTTTATTATTGGGGCCTGCTTATTCTACAGTACAGGACCCTTCAGAGCTTTGAAGCTGTAAACGAGCTCTTTTTACACAAACTAAGCCACAGATTGGTGATAAGAGCTGCTAAGGGTCCCTGACACAAATTATTACTGCTGCAGGACCCTTCAGCTCCACGTTGAGCTTTAGGAAACCGACACATTGATGAGAATGTCCATCCATCTTTACCTGCTTCTTCCTTTTTGGGTTGCGGGGGTCACTGGTGCCCATATCCAGCCGTCACTGTGCGAGAGGTGGGGGACACCTTGGACAAGTCTCCAGTCCATCACAGGGACACAAAGAGACAAACAACCATTCACTCAACAATTCAGAGTCACCAATCAGTCTAACATGTATGTTTTTGGTCTGTGGGAGGAAACTGGAGTACCCAGAGAAAACCCATGCAACATGGAAAGAACATGCAAACTATCCAGAAAGGTCCCCGGCCGGGAACCAGTAACCTTCTTGCTGAGAGGCAACATCTGTACCAACTGCACCACCGTGCCACTTTGTGTTAGCCTGCATATGACATGTAAATAAACAATGAACCTAAAGTGCTTGATAGATTGGAGAAATTTATATTTTCTGTTTGCAGAAATGGCTGCAGTCGCCTGAATAATAAAGTGTCTGGGAAGTCCAAGTGGGAAACGTAGTGAACGTTTGGCTGTTGTTTTCCAATGCTTGTAAAACTTTTGTGTTATTAATCCTCGTATTTCCCACCCCTGGGCAACAGGGAGGCTGTTTCTTATTCTTATACTGATGTTGCACCTCTGTGCAGGATAGCATGCTCAGATGAAACGGAGTACACCATCTACAGGTGAGGCATTTCTTTTTTCAACATATCTTTTCCTGTTGTGATGTGTGTTATCACTCACTCAACACTAGTCGACTGTTTCAGTTGCATTCGGGGACGTCTTCACAGTTGCAGTTTGAATCTTTCCATTTGATCATAGAGATAAATCTAAATTAGTTATGTATATATATATATATTTATTTATTTAGATATAGATATACTGAAATGCTTCAGTTGTGCTTTTTTAACAGCCATCTGCAGAAGGATACATTGCCGTCATTCTGCCCAAGTTTGAGGAAAGAGCATGACAGAAAACCTCCTGACACGAGAGGAGTGTTGAGAAGATGGTCTCTGAACGTCACCAGTCCAAACCCTGCTGATGGGCCTTCAGTTGAGTTCAAATATTAACCATTAAAGACTGGAAACATAAGTTAAGTGGGATAAAGCTACTCCTGACAGACTTTAATGCCACATGCCTTCAGGATGTTTTGTTTGTTTTGTTTTTCAAGGTAGAGAATTCTGTTGAGGGTCCAGGATGTGTTTAACTTTTACATACTTTGTACTTTAATTCTGACTTTTTGTTGCCGGTTTGACAAAACTGGATTCTGTTGAATTTTTTAAAACTTATTTAAAATAAAGAGATTAACTATTTAGGAAAAATATTTTTTATTTTGTCCCACAGTAAATAACCTTTCCGATAAAAAAAAAAAACTAGGTGATTCAAAACTATTTTTCCTGCACACATCTGCTGCTTTAATACCAAGGATTTTACCTGCTGTTAAACAGTACAAACACGATTTCTCTTAAACTTACTGTAGATTACATATTTCAGTCTCATCCTCGCCTAGTACCAGTTATTACCTCATGATCAAATACGGTTTACTTCAAGTACCATAATATTTATTCACATCTAATTTGATACATGTTGGCCTGTCTTGCATCTTTACAGTGATCGTCTTCACAACAAGTACACTTGAATGTTCATTTAACAAGGAGCGACTCACCTGAAAGCAAAAGTTCAGACAGTTTAAAGTGGGGATGTTCTGAAATCTGTAGCTCAAGCTTCTATAAAACATTTGAGAACAACAACAATTTTTTTACAGGTCTTTCTTGAAAATAAGTCCCCATGACTCAATGAGACTAACGTGTATAAATAAAGGTTGAATGAATGACATTGACTAGACATCAGCTCTTCAATCCAGTCAGAAATAAACAACTCCTCCAAGCTGAGATGGGATCCACATACAAGAGGAAAGATAACCATTCATAGCTTTTCCACAGAATCCCTCTTTGAAAGATCAGAACTATCACTTTATAGACAAGCTGTTATTTAAAATAAAACAGCGATGAAGACTTGAGAGCAAAGTGTCTTTTGCTCCAAATATTAAGAAGCTAAAGATCAGATTCTTTACAAGAACAGTTGCATTTGGGATGAAGACTTTATCATTTTTTTTTATAAACATGGCACTTTGGGAATGCTCTGTAGTAAATCTGATGGCAAACAGACCATAATGATGTCAGCTTTGTACAATACATTAGAAAGTGAGATGCTACTACAGTATAGATATCACCAGTATGTCTAACAAACTGTTAACGTTACAAAGTTGTGACCATGTAGGCTACAGGGTTTGGTAAAGATGGTCACGTTTACAGCACAACACAAAACAAACAGGCACAAAGTGAAGACAGATCTATGGCTGAACTATGCATCAAATGGAGTGCTCCCCTATTATTTATAATCATTTAGTAATTAGAGAAGATGAGTGGCTTCAAAGATTAGATTTCTTTAGACTTGTCGTGTTGGCTGATTGTCTCCATCTAGTGGACAAAAGTAGAACTGGTGCTTCTGGTAACCAGATAGTGTGGCATGAAGCCCAACAAGTGGAGACAGCTTGGATCTGCATTTAGTCCTGCAGTTCTTCACCCAGATGTTGAATACAAAGTCCTGCATCATCTTCAGCCTTACAGCTGCAGTGAAGTCTGTTTCATGGATTCCAGGTTGTCTGCAGAGTAAGGTTGTGTATGGTGCTCTGACAGGGCCATGGAGAAGAAAAAGGAGCACTTTGCTCTCAGACTGCAGGTTTACTTGTGGTAGAGTTTCCAAAAGCAGAATGGGAGGAAGATCTTTCAGTTCTCAGGCTCCTCTCTTGTGGAACCAACTTCCAGTTTCTGTCTGTGAGGCTGACACATTGTCCAGTTTTAAAACTTTATTTTTGATAAATCCTATAGTTAGTGTTGTCTTGTTAAGCTGCTATAGCCTTAGACTGCTGGAGGACAAACTGACCTCATTTCCTTAAATGAATAGTTAAAATGGAATAGTTTTCATTTGCTACTACCTTCTGACTACCAGCAGTTCAAATTTGTCCTTGGAGGACATTTGTAAACCTGAATACAGTAGTCCCTCATTTATCGCGGGAGATCCGTACACTGAAGCCCCGTGATCAGTGAAAAAACGAAAATTAATAGCAGTACAAGTAGTAGTTTATTTTAGTATACAAAGTGTATATATATAG